>ML284466.1:113302-153047 GCA_005239495.1 Nicotiana undulata
TTTTTTTTTTTTTTTTTTTTGATCTCTTACTAAAATTTTGGCTCCTCCACTAGAATACTGTTGTCTGATTCTCAATCAATCTAATTATTTATTATCGTTTTACCACTGTTTGAATAGTGTTTTTTAAGTCATTTTGTTTCTCTAGAACACGTACCATTCAATGAAAGGGAATTTAATCGGAGGACTGGACCCTATTGCACATTGGACAAGACAACTAACTGTGTGGGTGGAGAGTTTAACGAGATAGAGAGATATCAGAAATATATGACTACATTGTGTTTTTGTGTTTCCATTTCTTTTCTTTTGAATTCAAAATTTTGACGAGAAAATCCCTAGAGCTAATGAAGAAGTGACATATGAAAAAAGTATTATTGGAAATATCTTAAAAACTTACTAAGAGTATTCGATATTGTCAAAAATAAATCCAAACAAGATCTATTGGTAAAAAAGGGGATAAGTAAATTATATCAGTAGATGAGGAACATCACAATTATCTGAATTTGGTCAAGATCTAATTGATTTAACAGGAGTTAAAAATGCACTAATTTAAAAAGATAAGGAATGATTTTCTGATACAATGTTTTATAATCTTCCTACTTTTGATGGGAAGTGAAAAATACATAAGGGAATGTCATAGTAACGACAATAGAATTATCTATTATCCATGAATCCATTGCCCTTAAATTCTTATTATGTTATCATTTTTCATGGCACCAAAACCAAGACAAAAAATTCATTTTAATTATTTCTTATGCTACTCTTTTCCGTTTATTCTATTATATTATAACCAAGGTCAATAAAATATTGCAAAGGGCAAAGAAAGGAGAAATAAGAACAATAGACAATAAAGGGCAAAAGCCAAGTACGAAAGAATATAAGGAAGACTTAACATTTGACAAAAAATTCTGAGTTTTGAGTGCAATCTTGTCTGCCACTTGAAAAGTTCAAACCTCAACCTTATAGAAGTAGACAAACTATAATTTGATATAAGTTTTTTAAAACTAAAGATTGAATAATAATACTATTAAAAAGATGCCTAGGAAAGTGTCATGAGAAAATAAAAATCAATTATATTTTTAGCCCTGAGACCTCTGAGATTAGTGGTGGGAATCACTAAAATTAATTATACACACAATCTTTTTTTAATAATATCCAACTACGTACCCTTTCAAAGTTCCAATGCTAATTAAGAAGTTGAATAAAATGGTAGGCCACAACTTAGAAATTAATAAGTATTCTTCTGTATATTATTCATGTGGGACAGAAACGCAAGAATAACTCCTCGGTTACAAGTAAAAAGTGTTGTTTTATGAAGGATATAATATTAAAGTACCTATCACTTAAATACGTGTAAAATAAACGTCAGCCGTTTGGCTGCTCATGTGATATAGCATGGTTCGATTTGAATCGATTTTTTCTTTAAAAAAAATCAAACCAAGTAAGTCGATTTTTTGAATATTAGAACCAAACCAAACCAATTAAGTCGGTTTTTTCTCGATTCGGTTTATGTCGGATTTTGTCAATTTTTCGGGTTTTTCAGTTATTTGTCGGTGTTTTCTTAATTATAAGACATACACTACCGAACACACATTCTGGCGACCACATTTTCAATGTAACACTATCAAATCAATTGCCCTTTGAGAAATCTATTATTTACTAAAACATATTGATGATAATTGAATCAAATAGTGATGAATAATTTAAGGATTCAATTAAAAATATTTTTTTTAACATGAAATGGATTTTTACACTTAACAAAAGAAAACTATCAATCAAGCTAGAATATAAAGGTAAAGAATTGTACTAAAAGTGCAAATAATTCACATTCACCATAAAATTTTTGAAACATTGTGTGTGTGTGTATATATATATATATATATATATATATATATATATCAAACCAAGTAAGTCGGTTTTGTTCGTTTTTTTTATTAAAACCAAAACCAAACCAAATTTGATCGATTTTTAAAATTCAAAACCAAAACCAAACCAAACCAAAAAGTTTCGGTTTTTTTGGTCAGTTTGGTTCGGATTTTCAGGTTTTTTTTTTAACACCCCTAGTTCGAGGGGTCTTATAAGAAAAAACAGTTGCCATATTTGTTTACGCTCAAAATCGAAAACAATTGAATTTGTACTGATTTTAAAGATACGTGATCTAACTTGATACAAAATGATAAATCAGATTGAAATTGGAATAAACAATGGGAAAGTAAATGCAAATCACACAAGTAAAAACAATCTTAGCCTTGGAAGGTTAGCCACCCTCGAGCCAAAAGTTTTTTTATTTATATCGAGAACAGAATGGTAAGAGAATAATGAGAACTAAAAATAACAATATATTGCTTCCGGATCCGTGTTATAATGTACTGAATGAATTATCAAACCCCCTTTATAAAGTAGAGAAGTCCTACTTTACGTACAATTCTATGAAAGGTAAACATCCCTTGATTTGCTGATGTCGGTTTCTTACTGATATGTGCCGAGATTCCTCGCCGTAGTATCCGATCGGTCATGGATATTTCGGTCTTCTGTTAGTTACCTAGACCATGTGAATCCAAGCTCGTTCGAGGTTAAGGACAACACCTGCCTCATTGTCCTCGAAAGCAAGTGTTCCGACCTCAGGCTCTAGCTTGGTTGGACTTTGAGGTCGATCTTCAGTCCTTGGTTGCCACGTTCCGAGTCCGATCTACCAAGTTGTAGACAATCAATTTCGAGCGTATACTGATAGTCCCCTCGTTTATGGGATAATAGTCAACGAGAAACGACATGAACTTTCGATCTTGACTTCGATATTTTGTGCAGTCGAAATGTCTCGTAAGTCAAATCTTAATGGCACTAAATGCCTATCAGACACCGGTCGACCACTCCCAGATGTGAACCGTTGCTGAAAAACTATAAATACCCCCATATTTGTTCATTCAAACTTTACTTTCAAGCCTTCTGCCATCGTACCTTAGAAATTTCAACTCTTCCAAGTATTAATTTTCTAATTACTCAAAGATCTTTTTGCAAGAACTTCTTTTCTGTCTTCTTCCCAAACCATCTAGCATAACCTTTTAGCTTCCTCTATTTCCTTCACTTTTCAAAGAAATGGAGAAGACTTCAAAATATGTTCCTAAAAAAAGAAAATCCTTCCACCTCGCAACCGGCTACCGAGGAGATCATTTCGCGCACAGCCATTGAGGAACCGGCACCAGGGCCTCTTTTGAAAATGTTTATCCCTGGGGTGTCCGATCAATCTGATTTCAAGGTTGAAAACCCTTTTTCCGTACTAGGACGATGTGAGCCGGTCTCGAGGTACATCTATTCGATCATCGAGGATGTCTCTCTGAAGTTAACTAGGATTGTAACTGGGCTAACAAACATGTGGTGGTTCCGAACCTGATGAAGCCATCACCACCCACGTCGAGGGATTTTTAAGTGTTTACACTTATCCCTTCACGTTAGGCCGTTCGACTTGGTCATCATAGACTTCTGCAAGAGATATGAGGTAACCCATGGTCAGATCCACCCTTTTTTCTAGAGGATTGTAATCCTTTTTCATTTCTTTGTGAGCAAGATCGAAGATTTCCCCTTCACTATCGACCATCTCATGCGCTTATACAATCCCCGACTCTACGGGGGGGGGGGGGGGGGGGGGACTAATAAGCTTGCTCGTCGGGCTAGTAAAGCCCCATTCTCAAGAATCGACAAAGATAAAGATCGAGGCTGGCTAGGCCGTTTCGCCCGACTGAGGACCTCATACTTGATCCCGGCCAAGCACATGCCGTTCACGGAGAAGTGGAACATTTCACGTAAGTTTAATTTCATCTCCAAAAATTTATTTACCGCCTTCTTTCCTTTTCCTTACCTATATTTTGTAATGGTGCAACCGTTTCCCGAATCTTGAATGCAGTCCCTCGACTTAAGGAGTGTTTCAAGGGAATCACATAAAAAAGGCCTTATTCCGAGCGCTCGTGGTGCAAGCTTTCAAAGGGCCGATGGGAGGCCCGTTCGCACGGTGAGATCTCTTTCTGGAGTAGTTTCAGTTTTCCTCTTGTATGACTGAGTCCTCACCTATTGAATTCCTTTTTGTAGGTTTATCCAAGTATGTCCAAATGAGGCCTCCATCCGGTAGAGAAGATCTCCCCACTGGGTCCCCTGTTACGAAACAGGGTGAAGTGAACAGTGAAAACGGGCTCCGAGTTCTCCGAGCTCAGAGAAAAAGAAACCAAGGAGGAGGCGCAGGACAAAAATACTTCCATCTCCCGAATATTCGATTCAGATTCCCTCACCAGCTGAGGGACGAATCTGAAGAGGATGAAATATTTGTAGCCCGTAAGCTATCTGTCCCTGCGGAACGGGCACCGACCGAAGGGGGGACGATAGAGGCTAGCCCCTCCCAAACTCAAGAGGCCAATGTATCAGTGAGGGTCGAGGACCCTCAAGACGTCGGTCCCGTTCCATCCAGTGTCATCGATATAACAGGGTCACCTTCGTTCACGGACTCAATGTTCGGCGAAGCTCAAGCGGCGAAGGATCGTTCAAATGAGGGGGTCCAAGGAGAAAACGACCCCTTCCAAAGCTTTTTTATGGTGTGGACACCATCATCACGGAGGATGTCACCGGATTGGGTGATTTAGAAGTACCAAGAAGATGTCCGCCCTTGGGGATAGGTGGGTCTAATTCGAGCCCAAGATTAGTCAACAGGTTCCCTGCTCTGAGTGCTGATCCCAATCGGAAGCGGTCAATCACTATCTCTATTCCGGAGGACACCCGCGATCCTTTCCGCATCTGTTGGGGTAGCTAGTTACCTCCGGTTCCTGGTGACTGAAGAAGACCTGACAATGATGAAAGAGGTAGAATCTCCATGCTTTTTCAATGAAGCGCAACAAGCGTTGAATCGGGTAAGGTATCACCAAACCTCTTTGTTTTCCAGCTTTGACCGCTTTAGCAATCTTAATATTTTTCTTTGTGTTTGCAGGCCTCGGTGCTTCACCACGAGACCTTCCTCCGATATCGAGAAGAGATGAGTCTCCTTGAGGCTGAAGCCAAAGAGCTTATTGAGAAGAGATATATGTACAAACTTCTTAGTGAGCAACAAACTTCTTGTGCTCCTCCCAAGCTCACAAGTCTCTAATGGGGTTTTTGGTATGAAGGAAATGAAGGAAACCCGAGTTTTGCACTTTAATAACAGTCTTCCTACAGGGGTTTCCGCACCTGCGACCCTAGGACCGCACCTGCGAGGAAATGGCCACACTTGCGGAAAATGGCCGGGGGAGCTGGGTTCGCACCTGCGGAGTTGGGGGCCGCACCTGCGGTCCCGCTCCTGCGGAAAATGGTCCGCACCTGCGGAAGATGCGCACCTACGAGGCTAGGACCACAGGAGCGGTCCCGCACCTGCGTCTGGGCAACCGCACCTGTGGTCACACCAGCTACAACTGCACCAACAGTGTTTTTAGCTGGTTTTTGGTCTCGTTGGGGGTCCGGGAGGCACCTAGACCCACCCGAGCTCCCGTCCAAATATACTAATAAGTCCCAAATCATTATACGGACTTGCTCGAGCCCACAGAACACTCAAAACAACGCTAAAACTCCAAATCACACCCCAAAACCCCTAAAACCATAACTTAAGAAACTTCAAGTTCTTGATTTCTATAAACATGCGCCAAACCGACCTATATGACTCAGAATGACATCAAAATTTGCGGACATGTCATAAATGACATAACGGAACCATTACCGGTCTCGGAATCACATTCAGACCTCGATAACATGAAATCACGTTTCAAACCAAATTTCAAATTCTATGAAAATCCTCAAAACTTTATTAACTCTCAATTTCCCATTTTTGATCTGAAACTCGTCAAATCAAGTCCGTTCCTTACCAAATTTCACAGATAACTTAAATAACACATATTGAACCTGTTCTAGGCTTCGGAACCATAACACGGGCCCGATAACGCAGTTTTCACATCGAGGTTCATTTTCATAGCCTTTATTATTTTTCAGAGAATAATTTTCTTTAAAAATTCATTTCTCGGACTTGGGTCCTCAGAATTCTATTCCGGGCATACGCCCAAGTCCCATATTTTCCTACGGACCTTCCAAGACCGCCAGATCACGGGTTCGGGTTTGTTTACCAATTTTTTTGACCAAAGTCAACTTTATTCAATTAATTATTATAAATTCAACTCTTTATCAAGTTTCCACATAAAAGCTTCCCGGCTACGCATCCGGGCTGCGCACGCATATCGGTGTGATATTAACGGAGGCTTTCGGGGCCTCGAAACACAGTTTTTGCTAAATTTTCACAGGATGACCTTTTGGGTCATCACAGTTTTCCGGTCACCTATGGCCTTTCGGGTAAGACCTCTACATGTTCCGGCCAAAGGCCGGTGATATTTTAAGTTTTCTTCTCCTTTTTGGGTTTTCTCTGGAAACCCTAGTTTTAAAATCTTCCGATCTTTTTAGATCTGCGATAGATCTATATGTATTCTAAGGTTTTCACATGTTTTCTTCTAAAAAATCTCATGTTTATGAACGATTCTTCATCTTTTAAAACTAGGGGTTCTTGACCCCTTTCAAAACGCTTTAACTTCTGATTTTTTAGTACTAGCCTATGATTCTCAGTATGATTTTACATGTTTTCTTAAACTTTCTCTTTTGTCCGAGTATTCTGTTGAAACCCCAATTTTTAGGGTTTGAGTTCGTCTTATTTGCTAAGTTTTGCTAATCTATATGTTTCTTCTGGACTTTTTATGTGTTCTATGCTTCTTGCTTTAATTTGTTGTTAGGGTTTTCAATCTTCTACTGTTCTCTACTACTTGCTTTGGGTTTCTCTGATTTTGTGCTATTTATTATTTAACAGACTTGATTATTTGTTGTATCGATTTTTACATAATATTCTCTACTGATTCTATTGATTTCTCTCAGAGCTGTGATATCTTTTCTCAAAGCTTGATTCCTGTGTATTTTCCTTAGAGCTCTTGACTGATTTTGAATTACTTCCTTACTTGTGAGATGCTTTCCTTAGTTAGCACCGATTCCCTGTGATTTTCAGTCTCATCCGTGATTCTTTGACTATTTTCCAGAATTAAAATTGTGCTCTACCCTATTTATGTGCATAAATATGCTTTCATATATTTAATATATACCTTTCTTACTTGAAATATTCAGTATTTGGTCTTTATAACATGCTACATGCATTACTATTCCAATTATAGTAAAATTAGTCTTATAAGTGATCCTTTTCCTTATTTGATACAACTTGTACCCGTTTGAATTATGACTCCCTAATTAAAGGGAGTCCGGTCCTTTGATTGATTCTGATTTGTATTGTTTCTATAATTGTGCTAAGTCAGTACTTATTACCTTATTTTTCTTGCCTGTTCTCAAACTATAAATACTCTACTCTCTCTTTAGCATAAGAAACCAACACACACACGAATATACACTATTCTAAGTTCTCTCCTACACACACATATACTCTTTTGCTTCTCTTGTTGTTTACTTGCTACTCAGTCGGCTGAAAGTCAAGACTGAGTGATTATACTGCTCTATTGCTCTACTACTCTACTGTTCTATTGCTCTACTACTGCTCTACTCCTCTTTTCTGCTCTTCACTCTGCACTCATTCTTTCATTCAACTGGTATGTCTTCATTATGTTTACAACATCCAAAACAATATGTTTTTGTTTGTATTACGATTCCTTTTGTTTCTATTATGCCTCTACTTGTGGTTCTGCTGTTTACCTTGCATCTAGCATGCCTATTCTGTCTATGTGATCTCCCTTTCCCCTCTAGTTCAACATGTCTACTGTTTTCTTGCATGTTTTACTGCAATTCTGCCTCACCCCTGATTCTTACACTATGAGCATGTACTCATGACACCTAGTTACTTTGTAATCCTGAACCTAATGTGTAACGTTGTTTAGCACCCCTCAATCTAATGCTGTTAAGCTCCTGGCATGAACACTTTGTGATCGACTATTGCTGTGACTATTTAAGTTCTGTGGTATTTTTCTGGTGTTAACCTATGTGCAACTGTGCTTTACATATGAACTACTTGTCCCTAATTTACCCTCTACCCTATGTGTGTTTGTTTCCTGAACTATGTCTGCTGATTTGGTTTTGAGTTGCTGATTATCCTGTTTCTTTTCCTCCTCAAACTGTTTTCACTAAGAGCAAACTCTTCTGTTGTTCTTTCAAAAACTGGTTTCAGACTGATCATTTTCAAACTATTTTAAAATCAATTCTTTCAAAACTATGTCAAGCACTCTCACTCTACTCTTAGAAGTCTAGGTCCTGCCCCCTAATGTGTGACTGCTTAGGGACCCATATAAGCTCCCTCTGAACTCTGACACATTTGTGTTGGCTCTTCCACACTGCACTTACTCAATTTGGTTATTAATCTGGGTGTGAGCACTGCCCGGGACCCCTTGAGATCCTTAGGGAACTTTGACACACCTGGATCATGTGAAAGGTTGTGAATCAATGGCATTGAGACATTTCTGGAGATTCTGGGCCTATCAGTACGCTCACTATAGTATAACTTCTTCTTTTCTTATTTCAATTATGTAATTTGTGCCAACGGTTTGTAATAATTACTGTAAACAACTCTGGGGGTGGATAGTGAAAAGGGAAGGAGTAACATGCATGCTATAGTTATTAAAGGGTATAAAACATGTCCTTAGGTTTATATTCTTGATTCCGCAATAGAAACCATGCATAGGATCCATGCATGCATTAGAAACCATGCCTCTTAGGTCCCATGTCTACTGTTATTTTAGCATCTGCATCCTTATATCACTTATAAAATTCTGTGTTAAAACATGCTAATAACTAGTACTTTGCCATTATGTTATACACTATCATGTACACTTAGAAATCCTGCCTTAGGGTAATAATACTCTAATAAAAAGGTCATTCTCATACCTTCTGCATATTATGAAAGCATGTTCAAACATTATAACTTTATGCATTTAGAAAATCCTGCTTAGGTCCTGCATATACATCATTCTGCATTCTCTATGCATTAGATACCATGCATTTAGGACTGTATTCATATCCGCTTAGGCATCCCTAGTTCAATTACTGATAAAAAACAGATTCACACAGTTGGTAATATTCCTGAACTCTGAACCTTTAGAACAGTATGTTTAGTAATGCAACTCAAACAGTTTCCCTCTAAGTAATTCTAATAACTGATACCTTTCCCACGCCTACGCAAGCCTTAGGTGCTAAATTTGTTAAAAACTGGGAATATACTCCTTTATGTATGCTATTTAACTATCAACAGGTTTAAACTCAGTAGGAAAAACTGGTTAGGACTCCCTTTCTGAATTATGAAACGAATCTGCCTCTATGTTATGTTTTAAAATCACTTAGATACCATGCTTTAGGATTCTGAAACTAAATATGGACGTTAACTGTGTTTGAGTCGTGCTGTCTATGTGCATTACTTGTGGAGGTATATTTGAGCCTTCTATCTGCTTTCTATGCTTTCCCTTATTTGCAGTCCTAGTTGTTTTTATCTGTCGTCTTAGTATTTTACCTTTGAACCTAAGGGTCTGCCTAGAACCTCCCTCATAGGATAGAAATCCTAAGCTCCTCCAGGATTATAGGAAGGGACGGGTAACAACACGCAATAGAGGTCGTAGACCAACACTCGTTTTTATTACCTTTAGGGGGAGGGAAGGGTAGATATGAATATGATGACCGGTGCGCTAATACCACATGTAGACCCTCTTTGAGGAGTGTCATATCGGGTATTGCATTGATGCGATCCATATTACAAATAAACCTAGGACATCCCTTACCCCCATATGCATGCTTAGAATATAATTGTTTCAAGACCTACCTCACTATCAAACTTTTTTCAAACTTAATAACACATGTGTGTTTAGACTCCAAATCTTTCAAAAACTACCTTCTCCTTTTAAACATTAATTGCCTATTTGCTGCTTGTATAAATTCACAAAAGTTGTTTGGCCGAGAACCACAATTGTGGATCCTGAGGGGTGCCTAACACCTTCCCCTTAGGATAATTTCAAGCCCTTACCCTGTCTATGGTTATCAAAATTGTTTGTAAATGAACCTGCCAAATAGGTGCCCTAACGCACCTTAACTCGTTAGGTGGCGATTCTTCAAAACTTGTAAACCCCTTTCCCAAAAGGAAACGAGTTGTCCCAACAATGTTAAAAATCCTTGACCGACCCCAAAAGGGAGTTGGAAAAAGGGGGCGCGACAGCATGGCGACTCTGCTGGGGATTTTAGGCTTTTACCATTTCAAACGTCTTTGTGAATTTGTACCTCTTCCCGTTCCCCTATGTGCAATTAATTGCTTCTTTCCTTCAAGCATTTAATTTTACTCAAAAGCAACTAGCATATTTTCTTGTTTCTTTTTCTTTGTAATTGCTTTTTAAATTATAACTGTTGTATTTACTGCTTTCATAACGTGCAAATACATGACTACGTGCCTTTATTGCTTATTTACTGCATAATCATGTTCAACATCATACTCCACTCATGCCAAAACAAATCCTATAGCAACACTTGATGAGTAGTTGCGCCCTTCCTATTTTATCACCCCTAAATTCGGAAAGGCTTATTTGCGGTAAAACTAGTCGATCAGCGGTGCGGTCGACGGTTCCGTGCCTTACCCCTTGAGTTGTCCGCTCAAGGGTACCAGTCTAACACCCCATAGAAACCTTACTCTATCAAACAGTACATGCATCATGGTCAAACCTAGCCAGGTTAGTGTGTTGTCCGCACAATGGCCTTTAAGACAGCCTTATCCAAAAGTCCATCGGGTTTTCCATAATCCCAACGGACGCAATCACGTTCTGTGCATTTATTTGGAGAACTAAATACTTGTATGCCAATCATAAGTGTATAAATAATAGAGTCTGGCGGGGGTAAGGGCCTAACCATTTTGTCTTGCAGAAATATGAGGCGCGAAGTCCCTAGACCCGACATAGTTGCCAACATTCACCCAAAGCTTCTAAACTTGTGGGAGGACCTTCACTCCAGTGATAAGATGCTCGTCAAGAAATACTTGGGTAACCTACCGTTTCTCCTCAACATTCAACCCAACAAAATGTTGATAGAGGCTGCCACTTTTTTCTGGGATAGCGAAAGAGCCGTCTTCCATTTTGGGGACATCGAAATGACACCGTTGCTGGAGGAAATAGGAGGACTGACAGGTTTAGTTTGGGAAACTCTCGGGTTATTAATGCCTGAAAATCACACGGGCAGGGGTTTCTTGAAAATGATGGGTCTGAAGAAGAATGCAGAGTTAGAGTGTCTGAAGAAGTCGTACATTCCTTTCGAGTATTTGTATGAAAGGTACGGTCACAGCAAGTCCTACTGTACCTATCATGACGATTTCGCCAAAACATCTTTGGGGCACATTCACCGTAGGGTGTTCGTCTTCATAGTTTGTTTCCTGGGACTGATTGTATTCCCAACAAAGAAGGAAAGAATCCACACTAGGCTGGCTATGGTAACCAAAACATTGACGGAGGGAGTCGATGGACAGACCTTCAACATCATCTCTATGATTATCTCAGACATTTATCGAGCCTTAGAGCACTGTCAAAAGGGAGCTAAGCACTTCGAAGGATGCAACTTGCTACTACAACTCTGGTTCATAGAACATCTCCAAAAGGGCCAGTGCCGGAAAGAATTTCCGCAAAGAGCATGGGATGACCACATCACTTTCCACCACCCAAAGCGAATGACGTACCTTCCCGACAGATTTGCTCAGCTTGAAACTGCTATAGAATGGGTACAGTTCTTCGATAATCTAACTGAGGAGCAGGTACAATGGATGTTCGAGTGGTTTCCAACAGATGAATTTGTCGTCAGGTCTAGGGATGCGCCGTTCTTGATACTAATTGGGTTGAGAGGAACATATCCTTACGTCCCTCTCCGGGTTATGAGACAAGCAGGCAGATAGCAGATTATACCAAGGGTCGACAAGATGAGCCATTTTCGAGCCGACTTTCAAAATGATGATAGTCCTCACAAGTGCCAAGCCCAACACATGTGACACAGTAAGATCATAATGGAGAAAGACACAATTGAGCCGGACAGATATCATGCAGGTTGTACACTTTTCTACTCAGGGTGGTTAGAAGACAACTGGGATGGCATGCCAAGGTTCATTCGAGGCCACAGGATCATATATGAAAAAGCTGAAGCACAAGTCAAGTATAATCAACTGCGCAAGATGATCCGTGAATGCGAAGAGGAACACCGTGAGATAAACGAAACCAATAGGAAGTTGATTGAAGAATGGAAAGACATGGCCTTCAACGCCCATAGAAAGCTGGGTACCTGGAGCGAGGCATAGTCTAGCTTGAGGGTAAATTTATCAAGAGGGTTGAAGACTGTCAAAAGGCTGAGGGGAACGAAGGTGGACATCTGGCCAGGGCATATCTACTGCTAGGACTTCGCGAGCTGGGGAACCTTTTCGAAGGAATCAAGGATGCCGAGTCATGGGAAGGTTCTTCTAGGACCAAGTAGATAGGATTTCCTTTTCCGCTTTATCGATGTAATAAGGCCCATGACCATTAGTGTTTTTTATTTCTTGCTTGTTTAGTGTCATTTTGGGTCCGTCTATTTTTACATTAATGAGATGAGGAATTTTAGCATCTATGTTCTCCAAATCAATTTGTCGCTAGACCTACCTCAGGCACAACGAGGTTCCCCAAATTAGGACGCGCTTTATATTCCCTCACTATGTGTTTAAATACATCAACATGTTTTCATAATCCTCACTGACTTGGCTACCTTTTTGTTTTTACTTTATTTTTTATTTTATTTTTCTTTGATTATTCCCCTTCCCCAAAGGTTGGTTCGTGCACTCTGGCATCATCATCCTACTACACAAGATCCAGGGGCCCTCCGCCTTCTCCTCCTCCTAGTCCTCCAATAGGAAAAGACAAAGGCAAAATGGAAGATTCAGGCAACATCAGAAAAGTAAACACAATGTTGGTCGAACGAACAGAGGATCCTGACGATCAAGGTACTCGGGTCCAGAATGAGACTATGTCGCAACTAGAACAGAAGTTGTTGAAATTCCAAGAAGAGCTTGACCAAGTTCAAAATTTGGCAAACCTATCCTTCTCACTCAATGTCCCTGATATCACTAAAAATCCCTTACCTCTCCAGAACACCCCGAACAAGCAGAATCTTCCCAACACCCATCATCACATAACTCCACCAAAAAATCAAACGATCCCACCACAGCACCAGCACAACACCTGCCACGCTCCAAGAAACACCCCGATAATCATCCCTAAACCGCAAAACTCCACAAATGATCATCTTTACGCCCAAGCACCAGGCCATCACCACAAACCCATCTACGTGGAGACTATGCCATACTCCACCCAACCCATTTCATACACACCCGAATCCAGTGAGAAGGATTTGCTCATCAGGAATTTGGCTGAGGAACTCAAAAAGCTGACCAACCGAGTTCAAGGCATTGAGGGAAGCAAAAGAGTAGAAGGACTAAATTATGAAGACCTCTGCATACAGCCCGATGTCGAACTACCTGAGGGTTACAAACCTCCAAAGTTCGAGATGTTCGTGGTACAGGCGATCCGAGAGTCCATCTGAGGACCTACTGTGATAAGCTGGTTGGAGTAGGGAAAGATGAAAAGATTCGCATGAGGCTATTCATGAGGAGCTTAACAGGAGATGCTCTGTATTGGTATATCAGCCAAGACCCAATTTATGGTCGAATTGGGTAAGCATGGCGTCCGACTTTATGGGCCGATTTAGGTTTAACATAGAGAACGCACGTGATGTTTTCTACATCCAGAATCTGAAGAAGAAGTCTACAGAGGCTTTCCGCAAGTATGCTACTCGCTGGAGATCGGAAGTTGCTAAGGTAAGGTCTGCCTTAGATGAAGAACAGATGAATAAGTTCTTTGTCCGAGCTCAGGATCCACAATACTATGAGCGGTTAATGGTGATCAAAAATCATAAGTTCTCTAGTATTATCAAATTGGGTGAGAGTATCGAAGAAGGAATCAAAAGCGGTATGGTCACCAATTTCGAAGCCGTACAAGCTACAAATAAGGCTTTACAGTCTGGTGGTGTGTCCAAGAAGAGGGATGTGGGAGCCGTGATGGTTGCACAGAGAACCAAATCCCCACTGAAATACCAAACCTACCAAACGCCTCCACTCACATATCAACCAACACCTTTATACCAATCACCCTCGCCTACATACCAATCAGCACCTCCACCAACATATCAACCATCTTCGCCACCTACATATCAGCCTGCTTCTCCCAGATATTCCCAACCAGCTCCTGTTAATCATACCTATAATTCTCAACCATCTCACTTCCAATCACCACCTGCTCGCCAAAACTTCCCTAGACCTCGACCAAATTTTTACCGTAGCCCTCCTAAACAATACACTGTCGTTGCTGAACCTATCGACCAGCTGTACAAAAAACTAAAAGCTACTGGTTATGTCACTCCTATCCCTGCTGCCAACCTTGAGAATCCCTCTTAATGGGTTAATCCAAACAAGTCCTGTGCATACCACTCCGGCATGAAGGGACACACCATCGATGAATATCACTCTTTGAAGGATAAGATACAGTCCTTGATCGACAACAAGGTCATTGTAGCAAAAGAAGCCACTCCCAATGTCCCCAATAACCCATTCCCAGACCATAAGGGTGGAGGCATCCACATGATCAACGTAGAGGAAGATTGGGACCCGGAGGGGTCGATTGGGTTGATCATACAAGGTGATGACCCGAAGAAGACATCGGTTACTCTTAACCCTATCATAGTCCAAATCCAGCCATCTGGAGATGTTGAGGTAGCTATGTTAGTACCTTTCGAGTTTGAAGTAGCACCACCCGCAAAGGTATCTGCGCCATTTGAGGTCGAAGTTATGCCAACTGCAAATGCGCCTGCACCACTTGAGATTTCATTCATGCCACCTGCTAAGACACATGTTCCGTTCGAAGTAAATATATCTACACCAATTACAGTGGCGGTGTCAACCACGCCACCTTTCCGCAGCAATGCCATACCATGGGATTATGTAGTCGAGGCAAGAAGAAATGGCAAGGTCAAAGTCGAAGAAGCTACTGCGGCACATGGTATGACAAGGATCGGCAGGGTCTACACACCATATCATTTGGTTGAATCAAGCAAACAGGCCTCCAACAAGCCACCCATTATCGATACAGGCCTAGATGACCTTTGGAGGAAGGTACATGCCAAAGAGTACTCCGTCATTAACCAACTGAACAAGACGCCAGCTCAGATATCTTTTCTCTCATTGCTGCAAAATTCAGAGGCACACATAAATGCTTTGTTGAAAGTGCTGAATGAAGCGTACGTGCCAAACAATATCACTAGTTGAGAAATGGCCAATATGGTAGGCCAAGTGCTGGAGAGCCACAAGATCACCTTTCACGAGGACGAGCTGCCGCCTGAAGGGTTGGGACATAACAAAGCCCTGCACATCACTGTGCAATGTGAAGACTATTTCATCACCCGAATTCTGATCGACGGGGGATCCAGCCTTACATCTGTCCGTTGACAACACTCAAGAATTGGGAAAAGGATGTATGAGATAAGACAAAGATCGATGAACGTGAAAGCTTTCGACGGTTCATAAAGGTCCACCATCGGCGAGATCAACCTTCGTTTGCAAATGGGGCCCACATGGTTCAAAGTCGATTTCCAGGTAGTAGACATATCGTCGTCCTACAACTTGATATTAGGATGACCATGGATACATGACGCTGGAGCCGTGACATCGACACTGCATCAGGCAGTGAAATTTGAATGGAACCACCAAGAAGTAATAATTCACGGCGACATGAGTAATCTTATTTACAGCTGCCAGGCCATTCCGGTAGTCGAAAGAAGAATGAAGCTGGGTGGAGAAACTTACCACCACATTGAAAGGTTCAATTCCATAGACAAGGACAAATGGTGGGATAGCAAGCACGATGAACTGGAGAGGGTATGAGCCAGGTAAAGGGCTCGGTAAGAATCTCCAAGGAATCTCCAAACCCAAAAAGATCAAGAAACATGGCACCACGTTTGGTCTGGGATACGAATATACTTGGGAAGAATTCAAGAACCGGTAGATACCATGGCGCGATCCCTATTAACCATTGGAGCAGCCAATAAAACATTTGGAACATACCTTTTAGCAGGCCGGCACTATCTAAGGAACATAGGAGGAAGAAGCACTCGCAGCACTGAGGAACTTGTTCCTGGAAGATGACAACGTGGATTGCTGTGTCATTTTTGAGGAGGGGGAGGAAGGCCCTTCCATCTAGACCGTGAGAAGAGGAGAACATCTCAAGAACTGGACCATCAGAACAGCCGGTGCTCGACGAGCCTCGGGGTAGCAGGGCTAAACAAGCATCATTCATTGTCTTTCATTAAATGATTTCCCTTTTTCGCATTTTTATTTCTGCAATAAGAGCCTCAATGTTCAAAACATTTACTCAATTTATCAAAAGCACTTTTATGTTTTATGAATCAATATTTATTACTATCATTTTTCTCTCGTTACTTTATCTATACAGCATTACTATTACTTGTGTTGATGAACCGATGACTGTGAGATGCAACGAGAAAACGCAGCAAACAGACATTGATTCAGAAGAAGAAGATGACATACCTGATGAGATTGTCAAAGAAGTCGAGAATTTTGAGAATAGACCTAAGTCCAACCTGGACGAGACCGAGATTTTCAACCTGGGAGATTCAAAAAATGTCAAGGAAACTTGCATCAGCACTCATTTGCCTCCATTAGAGAAGAAGGGATACACAGAATTCTTGAAGGATTATGAGGACATATTTGCATGGTCGTACGACGACATGACTAGTCTAAGTACGTCAATTGTTGCTCATAAATTACCAACCAATCCAATATGTCTACCGGTAAAACAAAAGCTCAGAAAGTTCAAACTTGACATGAGTTTGAAGATCAAAGAAGAAGTCACTAAGCAAATCAATGCCAAGGTTCTCAGAGTAGTGGAGTATCCAACATGGTTAGCTAACATCGTGCTAGTGCCAAATAAAGATGGGAATGTTAGAGTCTGTGTAGACTACCGGGATCTCAACCGGGCCAGTCCGAAGGATGATTTCCCGTTGCCAAACATACACATCCTGATCGACAATTGCGCCAAGCATGAACTTTGGTCGTTCGTAGATTGCTTAGCCGGTTACCATCAAATTTGGATGGATGAGGAAGATGCTGAGAAAACGGCTTTCATTACGCCGTGGGGAATATACTACTATAAGATGATGCCATTCGGCCTAAAGAATGTTGGGGACACCTACATGAGAGCTATGACCACTATCTTCCACGATATGATACACAAGGAGATTGAGGTATATGTGGACGATGTAATTATCAAGTCCAAGAAAGCTACCGACCACATAGAGGATCTGAGTAAGTTCTTTAATAGGTTGCGGAAATATAATCTGAAACTAAACCCCGCGAAGTGTGCATTCGGGGTTCTTGCGGGTAAACTGCTTGGGTTCATTGTCAGCCATCGAGGAATAGAACTGGATCCATCAAAAGTCAAAGCCATCCAAGAGTTACCACCGCCAAGGAACAAGAAAGATGTGATGAGTTTCCTAGGACGTCTCAATTACATTAGCCGGTTCATAGCACAATCTACAGTTATATGCGAGCCGATCTTCAAGATGCTGAAGAAAGACGCCGTAGCCAAATGGACCCATGATTGCCAAAAGGTCTTCGATAGAATTAAGGAGTACTTATCAACACCGCCTGTATTGGTACCACCTGATCCAGGTAGACCTCTGTTAATCTACCTTGCAGTGTTAGACGGAGCTTTCGACTGCGTTCTGGGGAAGCACGATGAAACAGGGAGAAAAGAGCAGGCCATTTATTATCTGAGCAAGAAGCTCACTCCATATGAGGCTCGGTATTCTCTACTAGAACGTACCTGCTGCGCTTTAACTTAGGTAGCCCAGAAGTTGAGGCATTAATTCTGTGCCTATACGACATATCTCATATCGAGGATGGATCCCTTGAAGTACATCTTTCAGAAACCCATGCCCACTGGCAAGCTGGCCAAGTGGCAAATCCTGCTGAGTGAGTTCGACATTGTCTATGTGACTCAAAAAGCAGTCAAGGGACAATCACTGGCATACCATCTTGCTGAGAACCCTGTAGATGGAGAATACGAACCCCTGAAATGTTTTTTCCTGATGAAGAGGTATCATTCATAGGAGAGGACATTGCAGAGTCCTATGACGGTTGGAGACTGTTCTTCGACGGAGCGGCAAATTTCAAAGGAGTCGTCATTGGAGTTGTCTTGATATCAGAAACTAGTCAACATTATCCGGTATCTGCTAAACTCAGGTTCCCCTGCACCAACAATATGGCGGAATATGAAGCCTGCATCTTAGAGCTCAAAATGGCCATTGATATGAATGCCCATGAGCGTTTAGCGATTGATGACTCAGACTTGCTCATACATCAGATACAAGGAGAGTGGGCCACCAAGAATTCCAAGATACTGCCGTATCTGCACCACATGAAGGAATTGAGAAAAAGGTTCACGAAGATAGAATTTTGGCATGTACCCAGAATCCAAAATGAGTTCGCCGATGCATTGGCCACTCTGTCATCTATGATACATCATCCATATAAGAATTTCATTGACCCTATTCTAGTGAAGATTCACAGCCAGCCAGCTTATTGTGCCTATGTCAAAGAAGAAGCAGACGGAAAGCCTTGGTTTCATGATATCCAAGAATACTTGGCAAAAGGAGAGTACCAGATATTGCAAATCATACTCAGAAACGCACGCTCCGGAGTTTGTTCAACATTTTCTTTCACAGCGGAGGAATTCTGTACAGGAGGACTCTCGATCTAGGATTATTGAGATGTGTCGATGCAAAGGAAGCCTCCAAGCTACTTGAGGAGATACATGCTGGGACATGTGGCCCACATATGAACGGTTTTGTTTTGGCTAATAAGATACTCAGAGCAGGTTATTTTTGGATGACTATGGAAACAGACTGCATCTAATATGTCCGGAAATGCCACCGCTGCCAAGTACATGCAGACATGATAAAGGCACCTCCAAACGAGCTCAATGCAACAAGCTCACTGTGGCCATTCGCCGTCTGGGGAATGGACGTTATTGGACCAATCGAGTCTACCACCTCCAACGGGCACATGTTCATCCTGGTAGCAATCGATTACTTCACCAAATGGGTCGAAGCAGCATCCTACAAAGCAGTAACTAAGAAAGTCATGACCGACTTTGTCTGCAACCGCATTATTTGTTGGTTCGGATTTCCAGAGTCAATCATCACTGATAATGGTTCCAATCTCAACAACGGCCTAATGAAATCTATGTGTGAGACTTTCAAAATCAAGCACAAGAATTCCACAGCCTACAGACCTCAGATGAATGGAGCTGTAGAAGTCGCCAACAAGATCATCATGAAGATATTAAGGAAGATGATAGAAAAGCACAAGAAATGGCATGAGAAGTTATCATTTTCTCTACTAGGATACCGCACCACAGTCCGCACATCAACCGGGGAAACCCCTTACATGCTTGTTTATGGTACAGAAGCTGTCATTCCCGTTGAAGTAGAAATTCCTTCCTTAAGTATCATACAAGAATCCAAGCTCAGCGATGCAGAGTGGGTAAGGAGCCGTTATGAGGAACTGGCCTTCATAGATGGAAAAAGGATGAATGCAGTACGTCACGGGCTGCTTTACCAGAATAGAATGACCCGAGCCTTCAATAAAAGAGTCAAAACGAGACAGTTCGCACCAGGGCAGCTGGTGTTAAAGAAGATCTTTCCACATCAAGATGAAGCCAAAGGGAAGTTCTCTCCCAACTGGAAAGGTCCGTATATGGTTCACTGAGTACTAATAGGAGGAGCTCTTATACTTAAAAATGGATGGAGAAGTCTGGCCAAAGCCAATCAATTCAGATGCCGTCAAATGATACTATGTGTAATCTATTATGCTTTCTCAATGATGTAAATTGAACTACTCCTGACCTGATTCCCGTTTAAGAGGGGATACGTAGGCATCCCTATGGGTTCGGTCACAATACAATAAAAATTCCATCATTTCCCCGCAATCGGAAACCGGGGCAGAATATTTAGGAGGACCCTCAAAATTATAAAGCAAGTTCAGCCGATCGTCGCACGTGCAACAATCAGAAGCGTCAAACCATAAAACTGGGGCAGAGTTTTGAGGAGGACCCTCAAAGTTCCGTAGCAGGAGAGGTTGCAATGTCTCGAACCGTGTCACGGTCGTTGGTTCATCTAAACTTTTTTAAAATATATGTTTATACTATATTGTTACAAATCAAGCCTACTTATTCTTGAAAACAGCCTTGTTTAGCAAACGCTACCCAAATGATATGAGCAGTATCATCAAATCAAGCAGAACGAGTCAACAAAGCCAGCGGAGATACGAACTAACCTCCCCATTTATAGAACTCACGCTTTTTCTTTGGATGCAGGCATAAAGGTTAAAAAATACAAAACACACTATCCGCCCAAAGGACAGATATTAGATACGATTCTCAAAACCGTCGCACCGGACGACATGTTTTATTAGCACAAACAAACGATTCTACATAATCGCAACGCTCAGAACGGTCATAAAACTGCAATTTATTACCAGCTAAGAATCTCTACTGTCATTCATTTAAAATGCATAAGGCTACCTTTCTGCCTTCCCTTTGCATAAGGCTACCTTTCTGCCTTCCGAGATTAAGCTCTGCCTCCATCTGCATCGGCATAAGGCTACCTTTCTGCCTTCCGAGACTAAGTTTTGTCTCCATCTGCATCTGTATAAGGCTACCCTTCTGCCTTCCAAACTAAGCTATGTCTCCATCTGCATATGCATAAGTCTACCTATTTGCCTTCCGAGACTAAGCTCTGTCTCCATCTGCATCTGCATAAGGCTACCTTTATGCCTTCCCAGACTAAGCTCTTTCTCCATCTGCATCTGCATAAGGCTACCTTTCTGCGTTTCAAGGTTAAACTCTACCTCTCTCTGCATAAGGCTACTTTTCTGCTTTTCGAGGCTAAGCTCTACCTCCAATTTACTTTTTCATCAAGACTAAACGATGTATCAAGTACTACTTACTTCGCTTTTCTTTCGGGCTAAGCTCTGCCCTTCAATTCTCAAGAATAATCTTTGTCTTGTCAAACATCATACTACTGCATTTCTCATGGGTTGAAATATCGCCAACCTGTCCAAAGGCGTCATCATTCGGAGGCACCATCCTCACAGCCCGAGAATACCATGTCATGGCCTAAGGATCTCTCCTAATTTTGCATATCATTATTCAAAGGCGTCATCGTTCGGAGGCACTATCTTCATGGCCCGAGAACATCATGTCATGGCCTGCGAATCCTGCATCAAACTATTCATGGCCCAAGACAGCATGGTCTGAGGACGTCATCCCTAACCGTCCGAAAACAACATTCATAGTCCAACGGGAACTTGCATCATGTTTAAATTTACGCACAATATATGCTTTTATTGCTTATTTGCAGGTGATCCGGCGAGCAACAGCTATCCTAGCAGGGGCAGTCCCGCTCCAATTTTCCTAACCATTCCCGTAAATCGTTTATTCACCCAACCCTATATGTTGCATCCGTTCTTGTAATAACTTCATCGGTATACTTCGCCGATGGCTCCTGAACTACATACGACCTGATTCCTGTAAAATCAAGGATATTTAGGCAACTCGGAACCAGGGTGCGGCCTAAATCTCTTTAAACCGTTTCGTTCGGTCAAAATTAGCCATCATATCTTTACCCGACGACTCTTTTATCATTCCCGGGTAAAGCGGGGCAGTTGTTGATACCCAATTTTTCCTCAAATTATCTTTAATTATTGCATATATACCTTCAAAATCAATTTCTTATAACAATTGGTATTTTCCTATAATTTTTCCACATTTTTATTAATTTATTCTAATTTATCAAGTATTTTCATCTCTACTAATTAATTATAAATTGCATTACAAATGATCCCAAAAAACATTTCTTGATTTAGTATATCATTTTAGGTCCTATTAAGACCAAATTTATTCCACAAATTAGCCAAATTGGCATTATTTGGCTATAATTGCAATAACTTTGCAATTATAGCCTAATTATATATTTTGTGCTATTTTTACTCAATAATTAGTCATTCATATTTCTAACACTGATTAATGATCTTCATTTAGTCTATTTAGCATCAATTTCACTTTTTATAATTATTTGCCATTTTCATAAATTATTTATCTATTTTTTAATAGGTATTTAACATTTAGCCACTTTTAATTATGATTTTAGCCTAATTAATCTGGACCCCTAACCCAATAAACTAGCCCAGCTACCCAGCCCAGTCTTCACAAATATACCCGACCCAATCCCCTTTTTTGATCTGAGTCGTTGATTAATTCAAATCAACGGCCCATATTAACACCTACCATATTAATTCCTAAAGACTACCCCCCCCGTCTCACTTCTCACCTACCTATCTGAATGCTCTCACCTCTCTCTAGAAC
The DNA here is from genome assembly GCA_005239495.1 of Nicotiana undulata. NCBI lineage: Eukaryota > Viridiplantae > Streptophyta > Magnoliopsida > Solanales > Solanaceae > Nicotiana > Nicotiana undulata. Next base: position 135,868 of record ML284466.1, read on the forward strand.
CTTTGTCCCTGAGCTATGTCTCCCCCCCTCTCCGGCCACCTCCTCGCCAGAGACCATGGAGTTTCCTCGTCTCATCGACTTTATGGCTCCCCATTTCACACTTGTGCCACTAGTGGAGGCTCTCAAGTGACCCTGAGGCGGTTCACTCCCGTCTCCGACCTCATGCCATGTTTTCCGGCCACCTATGACCTTTCGAGTAAGACCTTTACATTTTCCGACTAAAGGCCGGTGATATTTTAAGTTTCCTTCTGCTTTTTGGGTTTTCTCTGGAAACCTTAGTTGTAAAATCTTCCGATCTGCGATAGATCAATATGTATCCTAAGGTTTTCACATGTTTTCTTCCAAAAAGTCTCATGTTTATGAACGATTCTTCATCTTTTAAAACTATGGTTTCTTGACCCCTTTCAAAACGCTTTATCTTCTGATTTTTTAGTACTAGCCTATGATTCTTAGTATAATTTTAAACGTTTGCTTAAACTTTCTCTTTTGTCCGAGTATTCTGTTGAAACCCCAATTTTTAGGGTTTGAGTTCGTCTTGTTTGCTATGTTTTGCTAATCTATTTGTTTCTTCCGGACTTTTTATCCGTTATATGCTTCTAACTTTAATTTGTTGTTAGGGTTTTCAATCTTCTACTGTTCTCTACTACTTGCTTAGGGTTTCTCTGATTTTGTGCTATTTATTGTTTAACAGACTTGATTATTTGTTGAACAGATCTTTAAATAATATTCTCTACTGATTCTATTGATTTCCCTCAGAGCTGTGATATCTTTTCTCAAAGCTGTGATTCCTGTGTATTTTCCTTAGAGCTCTTGACTGATTTTGAATTACTTCCTTGCTTGTGAGATGCTTTCCTTAGTTACCACTGATTCCCTGTGATTTTCAGTCTCATCCGTGATTCTTTGCCTATTTTCCAGAATTAAAATTGTGCTCTACCTTATTTATGTGCATAAATATGCTTTCAAATATTTAACATATACCTTCCTTACTTGAAATATACGGTATTTGGTCTTTATGATATGCTACATTCTTTACTACTCCTATTATGGTAAAATCAGTAGTACCCGCTTGAATTATTTCTCCCTAATTAAAGGGAGTCTGGTTTTTTGATTCATTCTGATTTGTATTGTTTCTATAATTGTGCTAAGTCAGTACTTATTACCTTATTTTTCCCGCCTGTTCTCAAACTCTAAATACTCTACTCTCTCTGTAGCATAAGACACCAACACACACACGAATATACATTGTTCTAAGTTCTCTCGTACACACACACACATACTCGCTTGCTTCTCTTGTTGTTTACTTGCTACTCAGCCGGCTGAAAGCCAAGACTGAGTGTTTATAGTGCTCTACTACTCTACTGCTCTATTGCTCTACTGCTCTACTATTCTATTGCTCTACTACTTCTCTACTCCTTTTTACTGCTCTTCACTTTGCACTCATTCTTTCATGAACACTTTGTGATAGACTATTGTTGTGACTATTTTAGTTCTGTGGTATTTTTCTGGTGTTAACATGTGTGCAACTATGCTTTACACTAAGAGCAAACTCTTCTGTTGTTCTTTCAAAAAATGGTTTGAGACTAATCATTTTCAAACTATTTTCAAATCAATTCTTTAAAAACTATGTCAAGCACTCTCACTCTACTCCTAGAAGTCTAAGTCCTCCCCCCCTAATGTATGACTGCTTAGGGTCCCATATGACCTCCCTCTGAGCTCTGACACATTAAGGTTGGCTCTTCCATACCGCACTTACTCAATTTGGTTATGAATCTGGGTGTGAGCACTGCCCGGGATCCCTTGAAATCCTTAGGGAACTTTGACACACCTAGATAATGTGAAAAGCTGTGAACCAATGGCATTGAGGCATTTCTGTAGATTTTGGGCGTATCAGTACGCTCATTATAGTATAACTTCTTCTTTTCTTATTTCAATTATGTAATTTGTGCCAACAGTTTGTAATAATTACTGTAAATAATTCTGGGGGTGGATAGTGAAAAGGAAAGGGGTAACATGCATGCTATAGTTATTAAATGGTGGAAAACATGTCCTTAGGTTTATATTCTTGATTCCGCAATAGAAACCATGCTTAGGATCCATGCATGCATTAGAAACCATGCCTCTTAGGTCCCATGTCTACTGTTTTTTTAGCATCTGCATCCTTATATCACTTATAAAATTCTGTGTTAAAACATGCTAATAACTAGTACTTTGCCATTATGTTATACGTTATCATGTACACTTAGAAAACCTGCCTTAGGGTAATAATACGGTAATAAAAAGGTCATTCTCATACCTGCTGCATATTCTGAAAGCATGTTCAAACATTGTAACTTTATGCATTTAGAAAATCCTGCTTAGGTCCTGCATATACATCATTCTGCATTCTCTATGCATTAGATACCATGCCTTTAGGACTGCATTCTTATCCGCTTAGGCATCCCTAGTTCAGTTACTGATAAAAAAGAGATTCACACAATTGGTAATATTCCTGAACTCTGAACCTTTAGAACAATATGTTTAGTAATGCAACTCAAACAGTTTCCCTCTAAGTAATTCTAATAACTGATACCTTTTCCCACGCCTAGGCAAGCCTTAGGTGCTAAATTTTTTTAAAAACAGGGAATATACTCCTTTATGTATGCTATTTAACTATCAACAAGTTTAAAATCAGTAGGCAAAACTTGTTAGGACTCCCTCTCTGAATTATGAAACGAATATGCCTCTATGTTATGTTTTAAAATCACTTAGATACCATGTTTTAGGATTCTGAATCTAAATATGGACCTTAATTGTGTTTGAGTCATGCTGCCTATGTGCATTACTTGTGGAGGTATATTTGAGCCTTCTATCTGCTTTCTATGTTTTCCCTTATTTGCAGTCCTTGTTGTTTTTATCTGTCGCCCTAGTATTTTACCTTTGAACCTAAGGGTCTGCCTAGAACCTCCCTCATAGGATAGACATCCTAAACTCCTCCAGGATTATAGGAATGGATAGGTAACAACACGCAATAGAGATCGTAGACCAACTCTCATTTTTATTACCTTTACGGGGAGGGAAGGGTAGATATGGATACGATGATCGGTGCGCTAATACCACGTGTAGCCCCTCTTTGAGGAGTGATATTCCAGGTATTGCATTGATGTGATCCATATTACAAATAAACCTAGGACATCCCTTACCCCCATATGCATGCTTAGAATATAATTGTTTCAAGACCTTACCTCACTATCAAACGTTTTTCAAACTTAATAACACATGTGTGTTTAAACTGCAAATATTTCAAAAACTACCTTCTCCTTTTAAACATTAATTGCCTATTTTCTACTTGTACAAATTCACAAAAATTGTTTGGCTGGTAATCACATTTGTGGATCCTGAGGGGTGCCTAACACCTTCCCATTAGGATAATTTCAAGCCCTTACCCTGTCTCTGGTTATCAAACTTGTTTGTAAATGAACCAGCCAAATAGGTGCCCTAACGCACCTTAACTCGTTAGGTGGCGACTCCTCAAAACTTGCAAACCCCTTTCCCAAAAGGAATCTAGTTGTCCCAACAATGTCAAAAACCCTTGACCGACCCCGGAAGGGAGTTTGAAAAAGGGGGCGTGACAACTATTTTGCATATCGATCTAGTAATAATCGACTCTGATTATTTTTTGAACAAATGATTCGACGCCTGAATGATTTCCATAGGTACCTTTGTGGATTTCCCTCAAAACTTACTCAATATTCCCTAGCCCTGACATATTGCAAGTGGACTATCGAATGCTCTTCTGAACAGGGTTCCGTCTTCGGACAGGCTAAACCGGGCTGCCTTTGTATGCAGGGTCCTCGATTCTTTTGTATCGGAGGGCAGTTTCCCGATCTTCAGATATTTTACATATTTGTTTCTCCAATCCCAAGTCAGGCTTGTCGAATTGATCTCGGGATGACCTTTTTCCACCACCGATCTCATAAGTTGTACGACCGCCCCCGAGTTGAACTCGTCATCTTCGACCAATGACCCTAAGTTAGCGAGGGCATTGGCCTTGCTGTTTTGATCCCGAGGTGCGTGTTGCAAAGTTCATTCTTTGAACCGATGTAATGTTACCCGTAACTTGTCCAAGTACCTTTGAATTTGTTCTTCTCTGGCCTCAAACGTTCCATTAACTTGGTTTACCACAAGGAGGGAGTCGCACTTGGCTTCGATCACTTCTTCCCCCAAGCTTTTGGCTAGTTCAAGGCCAAGAATCGTGGCCTCATATTCGGCCTCGTTGTTAGTCAATTTCACAATCCTAATATATTGTCTAACTATATTGCCTATTGGTGGCTTCAATATGATGCCAAGTCCAGACCCTTTTGCGTTTGAGGAGCCTTCCATAAATAGGGTCCAGATTCCCGAGGAGGTCCCGAGTTAGTTAACAAATCTCTTTCAACCACGGGTATTAGGGCCGGTGTAAAGTCGACCACAAAGTCTTCCAAGATTTGAGACTTAATGGCGGTCCAGGGTCGGTATTCAATATTGTATCCACTTATTTCCATGTCCCAATTAGCCAACCGGCCCGAGATCTTGGGCTTATGCATAACGTTCCTCAACGAGTAAATAGTCACGACACATATGGGGTGACACTGGAAGTATGGTTTTAGCTTCCTAGAGGCGCTTAGCAAAGTGAGCGCTAGTTTTTCTAGGTGAGGGTACCTAGTTTCGGCCTCACCTAGGGTCCTGCTAACATACTAAATTAGAAATTTTGTACCTTGTTCTTCCTGGACTAGGACTCATCCAAAACAAGTAGTTGTTTGTCTGCCTTCAGTATATGGAGCAGCGGTGGGCTCGATAGGTACCGTTTGATTATCTCCAAAGCTCATTGACATTTCGGGGTCCATGAGAAGTTATTCTTCTTCTTTAATGGTGTGAAGAATCGGTGGATTTTATCGGAAGACCTCGAAATGAATCGTCCCAGGGCGGCTATGCGTCCGATTAGTCTTTGCACGACCTTCACGTTGTCCACGACCATGATACTTCAATGGCTTTGATTTTGTCGGGGTTGATTTCGATTCCCCGGTTGGATACTATGAACACGAGGAATTTACCCGATCCAACTCCTAACACACATATTTCCGGGTTTAACTTCATATTGTATTGCTTCAATATGCTGAAGGTTTCATGCAAATGTTTTAAATGGTCATATGCTCGCAGGGACTTAAACAACATGTCGTCAATGTAAACTTCGATTGATTTTCCTATTTTCTCCTCGAACATCCGGTTTATTAGGTGTTGGTAAGTGACACCGGAATTTTTTAATCCAAACAACATCACATTATAGCAGTATGTGGCGTATTTAGTGATGAAAGAGGTTTTTCCCTGATCACCCTGGTCCATCCGTATTTGGTTGTACCCGGAATAGGCATCGAGAAAACTAAAGATCTTGTGGTCGTCTGTGGCATCGATCATACATATTAGGCAATGGAAAAGAGTCTTTGGGACATGCCTTATTCAAATCCTTATAATCTACACACATTCTTAATCTATTTCCTTTTTTAGGGACTACCACTACGTTCGCTAACCAATCTGGGTATTTAACCTCCCGAATAGACCCTATTTTAAGGAGTTTAGATACCTCGTCCTTGATAAAAACATTCTTGATCTCACACTAGTGTTTTCTCTTCTACTTGTTCAGATGGAACTTTGCATCAAAGCTTAGCTTGTGAGTGGTTATCTCCGACAGGATCCCTGTCATGTCAAGGTGGGAACAAGCGAAACTATCTTCATTAATTATAAGAAATTGAATGAGTTTTTTCCTGAGCTCAGGGCTTATACCCGTGCCCAGATTTACCTTTCGATCGGGCAAGTGCTCTCAATATGACTTGTTACAGCTCCTCACCGTAGATTTAGTGGCATCGGAGTCATAGGGGGCTTTAAAAGATCTGGGAACCCCGTAATCATCATCCTCGCCTTTCCCTCGTTTGTCCAAATCTGCTGAGGCAAGTGTCAGTGATTGCTTTGGCCCCATTTTTGACCATCTGGTTTGGTTACTTTGATGTTGAGATTGTAGATGCTGGTATCACCTCCTCGACCGCGGACATTTCTTTAGCAGCTGGTTGTTCACCATAGACTATTTTCACTCCTCTAGGTGTTGGGAATTTCAGCGCCTGGTGCAGTGTCGAGGGCACTTCCCTCATGTTGTAGATCCATGGCCTTTCGAAATAAAGTATTGTCATGTCTCCTTCGATCACATAAAATTTAGTTTACCAGATGGTCTCGATGGTGTTTAGTGGTAACGCTATCTCGCCCTTAGTAGTTTCACACGCCATAATGAACCCGTTTAGAACTCAGACTGCAGGCACAATTTGGTCTCGTAGACCGAGTTTCTCCACGATCGTCGATCGGATGATATTGGCAGAGCTACCTGGGTCAATTAACACATGTTTAACTCGGGCTTTATTTATGAGCATAGATATTACCTGTGCATCATTGTGGTGTTTCACGATTCCTCTTCTGTCCTCGTCGCTGAAAGACAAGGTTCCTTTTGATATGTAATTCCGAGTCCGTTTCTCCCTTGTGATGGATACATGGTGCATTTCAACATCAGTAACCCCTGAGGAACATCGACCCCACCGATAATCTTGTTAATGAAATGTTGAGGTTCTTTTTGCTCGTCCTGCTTTTTAGAATCCCTATTCCTAAAAGGATGTTTTGCTCGGTCACTCAGGAATTCTCGAAGATGCCCGTTTTTGAATAATCAGGCTACTTCATCTCTCAGTTGTCGGCAATCTTCAGTTATGTGGCCGCGAGTGCCGTGATATTTACACATCTAGTTAGGATCCCACTAGGATGGATCAGATTGTAAAGGTCGAGGCAATTTGGTGTCCTTGATAGCTGATACGATGGTGGCAGCATCAACGTTAAAGTTGTATTATGATAACCTCGGTGCTTTCTTAGTTCCGACAGGCCCGTCGAAGTTGTTTTTACTCATGAGTCCCCGACTGTGTTGACCTCGATCGTTTCTCCTTTAGCCTTTTATGATATTTCTCCCTGATCCGTTACCTCTTCGACCCTATTATATGGTTGATAGCGATCCCTGCTCGATCTTGTTTCACGGTCAACGTCTCTCTTGATTCTATCAACGGTTCTGACAAGATAAACAGACCCCGAAGGGGCCCAAGTTGATCATCTTCGACTTTGATTTTCGATTGATACCGGTTTTCCACGTCGGCCCAGGTAACGGCCAGATATTCTATCACGCTCTACTTCAACTGATGTGAAGCCACTGAGCTTCGAATATTGAGTCCCTGAGTGAAAGTTTGAACGTCCCAATCATCAGTAAACGGTGGTAGGTCCATCCATTCCATCTGAAACTGGGACATGAACTCTCTAAGCATCTCGTTATCTTTTTGTTTACTTTGAAAAGGTCCTACTTCCTGGTCTCGACCTTGATGGAACCAGCATGTACTTTCACGAATGAATCTGCAAGCATAGAAAATGAGTCAATAGAATTAGGAGGTAAGTTATGATACCATATCATAGCTCCTTTTGATAGGGTCTCTCCAAACATTTTCAGTAGAACATACTCGATCTCATCGTCTTCCAAGTCATTCCCTTTGATGGCACATGTATAAGAGGTTACATGCTCATTTGGGTCGATCGTTTCGTTAAACTTAGGTATCTCGGGCATACAAAATTTCTTAGGGATCGGCTTCGGAGTCGCGCTCTAAGGAAAAGGTTTTTGCACGAACTTCTTGGAATCTAGGCCTTTCGATATCGGTAGTGCTCCTAGGATCAGGTCTACATTGGAATTATAAGTTTCCACTTTTTTTTCATTAGCTTTGATTTTCTTTTCTCCTAACTCCGCTCGTTTTGTCAGTTCCTCGAGCATTTTTATGATATCGGGGTTAGTTCCTCATTCTCTCTCATTAGATCTTTCTGCAACCGGTTCGTCCATGCGAGTAACTTCTCTAGGCGGATCGAGCTTGACTTTGTTCAGTGCGCGGCTATGGTTTTGTAACTGGGCTATCACCATTTGTTGAGCTTGCAATATTTTGAAGATCTCCCTTAATCTGACGCTGTCTCCACCAACATTTTGTGTATTTTGAGCCGCTGATCAGGCTCCACCACAGATGCTATTTTTTAGGATCAGTTGGCAAGTTTGTGTCGATAGCCACATGCGAATTAGCATCAATTGGGTCTGCGACCATAATTTTGATGGAATCAGCAGGTGGTATCTCGTTACCGAGTTCCATGTTGTTATTTTCACCGTGATGACCAGACTCATTGCAACATGTAGGGGTGCTGATGTAGAGTTTGACATTTTGTGTTTTAACCTAGAATAAGAAACAATTCATAGAGCAAGTGTAAAGTAGCGCGTGTTATGGAGATTTGTATCAAATAACCACTATTATCCATAGCCCCACGATGGGCGCCAAAATGTTTACCCTCAAAATCGGATAACAATTGAATTTGTACGTGGTATTAAGGATACATGATCTAACTTGATACAAAATAATAAATCAGATTGAAATGGGAATAAACAGTGGGAAAGTAAATGCAAACCACACAAGTAAAACAGTCTTAGCCTTGGAAGGTTAGCCACCCTGGAGCCAAAAGTGCTTTTATCGATATCAGAACATAATGACAAGAGAATAATGAGAATTAAAAATAATAATATTTTTCTTTGGGATGCGTGTTACAATATACTGAATGAATTATCAGACCCCCTTTATATAGTGGAGGAGTCCTACATTAGGTACAATTCTATAAAAGGTAAAAATCCCTTGATTTGCTGATTGTCAGTTTCTTACTGATAAGTGTCGAGATTCCAACCGTAATATCTGACTGGTCACAAATATTTTGGTCTTCTGTTAGTTACCTCGACCATGTGAATCCGAGCTCATTCGAGGTTAAGGCCAACACCGGACTCAATGTCCTCGAGAGAAGGCATTCTGACCTTGGGCTCTAGCTTGGTGGGACTTCGAGGTCGATCTTCAGTCCTTGGGTGCCACATTCTGAGTCCAATCTACCAAGTTGTAGACAAGCTCAATTTCAACCATATACAATACTACTTAATGTTTATTTTTAAAACGGTACAATTGAATTTTTATGTGGTTTATAGACACGTGAATTAGTTTGATTCAAAATATAAATTAAATAAGAAATGAAATGAGATTATAAAATAACTTTAAAAGAAACACAAGCCTGGCTAAGTGCTTAGCTTCTTCGATAGCAGTAGCAAGAGAAAATTTAAGAATAAAAATAAAGAAAGCAATTCTACATAATGAGAGCAAATTATAGCTTTTTATTACAAAATGTTTCATGTCATACAATGGATGTTGATTCTCCTAATTATAGCTATATCTAAGGAGACAAGATCCTCAAATCAAGCTACTCTTTAATGATAATAAAATGTCATTGATGGTTGCACAACAATTGATCATAAATACAGAGGTTCTTTATAACGTCTGCTCATTGAATGGTGTCTTTTCCAACCGACGTCTTACTTCTAAATCTTTGTTCTCAGATTCGATGTTCGGGACTCGCTCAGCACCGGTCACATGCTTGAATCCGATGCCAGCTATTTGCTGACTCACATCTTATCCGTCTTTAGTTGCACATGTCATCTCATTATTTGTCCAATTGTTTCTAACCAATTTTATCCATACAAATAGTCCCCTATTTTGCGGTGACTCAACTTCGTGTTACCGGGAAGTAGATAAGACCCATTTTCTTGGCGGAAAAGTTCTTGAACAGTTTTTGACACTTGAAAGGACACACATCATCTCGCATTTAATGAAACGAACACGTGTTATTCCGTGATTTGGCAAATATTTATGCCAGTTTTCATGGTAATCATGACCACGACTTTTGCTGCTTATAAACTTCCTCCCTACTCTTCAGTTTTACTTTTCACTTTTACAAACTCCTCTTCTTTTTCTTCGAATTCTCTCAAACCTCTACTGAAAAATTTCATATTTCTCAGTAAATCTCCCTTCTTAAATTTCTTACCATCATGTCTTCTAACACTATTGTCATCGGAGACGCCGGACTTCTCTTCGGGGATGGACCTAAGGAGAACAAAGCAAAAGAAATTGATATCAAATATGAACCTCCTACTGTGAACTCCATCATATCCCTTCAACTTAATACCTAGTCTGACCTCCAAGTCCAAAAAGAACCTGTTAATACCAAAAATGATAGATACTGCCTGTTCGCAGGTACCCTTCTTCCTTTCATCTTGATAATCTTCCCCTTGTGAAAGAAGATTGTGAATGGAATAACATTGAAATCCTTTCCCCCAATGATGTTGAAAGGGTCACCTTCTCCAAACCAGGGTTCATGTATGTTTATACATACCCTTTTACTTTGGGATAGGTCCAAGAAGTCAACTTTATAATTCTAGAATTCTGCCATCATTGCCAAATCTTTGGCTCAAGTAGGCCCATCAGTATGGCAGATGGTGGCTTGCCTCCAAAAACTGTGTTCCGAGACCCCGAAAACCTTAACTCTCGCATACGTGATCAACATATACTCTCCAAAGATCTTCTGTGAAGGTATGCTAAAACTCAGCAAATGCGACCAACATACCCTCCTTACCAGTGTTGATGATGACAACGACGTGGCTGGAGCCTGGATAGAGTTGTTCATTGTCATTTCTACTAGGGATATTCTCCCGATAACAACACCTGCTATTCCTAAATCATGGAACCTCTCTCGTAAGTCTTCAGATATCTCTTCCTTTTCGTGTTCTGAAAATACTTTCTTCTTTCTCTAACTTTCTATTTTCCTTATTTTAGCGACTTATTGGGAACCACCATGATTTCAGAACCGACCCAATGGGTACAGAAAATTTGGGATATTTCTACACCAAAATCTTGAAGGTGAAAAGAAATGGCCCGCATATTTAGGTGGAAAGTAAAAAATATGGTAAGTGAAGGTTCTTACTCCCTTCTTTCAACTTTTAGCACGATGCATAATCAATTTGTTAATTCTCTTTTTATAATACATAAATCTTCCGAAGAGATCCGTTGTTTAACCCTCACTCCCTTGAGGTTCTCGATGACATCGAGGAAGCCTAACAAATCCTACAAAATGTCTTTGACCGAAAGTGAGCTCGTGAAGCTACTCTCGCTTTTGATGAAGGCGCCTCCCCTCGGAGTCCCCAACCCAAAGACAAGAAACCAAAGAGAAAACGTACCTCCTCGCTTGGGACTCGGGAGAAGACTTCAAAAGAAACACCAACCAGACCAGCCACAGTGGTTCTTATTAACAGCGAAAGAAGCTCAAGGGATCTTCACAAAAATGGGATTGGCCGAAAACGCTTCATCCCGTTTTCAAATCCCCATCGTTTCTTCCGAACAAAGGATTTCAACCCCTGACATTCCTCCACCAACAACTTCTGATCCAATTGTAACCTCCTCTCTTTCTACACGATTTTCCATCTCTCTACCGGACCACCTGAATAAATGGAAGATGTTCCTTTCCCACGGTCACCCGACCATGGAAATTTGGGAATACTTACTCGACACCCATTCAAAATCTCAGTGGAAAAGGAAGTGTCACTCTTACTGTTTCAAATGAGTGCCACATGCTTTCCAAGCAAGCGGAGCTTGCCAACTATCTGAAGCCACTAGCCACGGAAAAAGACTGGAGTATGATGGACTCTCTTTTTGTTTAGTGTCTATTAAACAACAATATGCATTGTTCGGTGTAAGGATCAATCTAACCTTCTTCTACCATATTTTTAATTTATCATACTTCGCATTAATAACCGTAGCTTTAACCTTTTCAGGCCAAACTTCTTGATTCTCAGGGATTGATATGTTAATTTTTGATAAACATGAACTTATTACGAAACAGGATTAACTTTTGGCCGAACAGAACTAGCTTGTCGAGCGCCTCCTTGTTTGGGAAACATAGGTTGCCTAAATGGGTGAGCTTGAGGCTCGGTTGCAGCAATCCGATCAAGATAGAATGACCCACAATCAAGAAGTCGCTCAATTATTTGAAGGTCTAAGGAGGCGAATGCCAAGTGGCTGATCTGCATGATGACGTGGCTGATGCGACGAGTGCGAGTCTGCCTTTATGGAGAAAATCAACAACTTGGAGGCTAGGTTACGCTCCAAAACCAAAAAGGCTAATGTCGCCAAGGAGAAGAGAGCCAAAATGGTATAAAGGCTCCAAAGGGTCATGGAGCAGAACCAACTTCATGCGACAACCAATGTTGAGCTTGATTCTAGGATAATCATTGGGAAGGCTGAAAATGATAAGCTCCAACCATAAGCTGGGAAACTCTGAGCTAAACTCCAAGACCAGGAAGATTCTATCCTCTTCGAGAAAACCTACACCATTTATTACATGAAGAGGAAAACCTTGGAAGAGTCTGATCGGCTCCCACCTATACCACTAATAAGTAGCAAGGAAGGGGTCGAAGCAGCTTTTACCTGAACGAGTCGGGATTGATTTCCACAGGGAGCTATGTATATGGGAGCTGAGTGTCTAATTGACCTAGTGATGTTTCAGGTTCTTAATTGAACTTCTCATCATAAAGGTTTTTGTAATTATACTAAGGTTTAAACTAAAAGAGACTATTATCTAGATAGCTATGATCTTTTTGTGGATTTTCTCAATTAATAAAAAGCACTAGAATTGCAACTTACTTCTAGGCGAGTGACTAATGGGGTCTAAAATCGAGGATAACCTTGTGAATTGTGAGTGAATGACATAACCTCATGATAATTTGCTCACCCGATACCTCTCGGTAATTTGGGTGACTTTGCCCGAATTGGCCTTCTCAAGCACAAATGGGTGTTTCATTAAATCAAATTAAATGGCTCAAGTCGGGTGTAGCTATCTCTAGAATCCACCCTTTTACTGGGGCTATCAATCTCTTAATCTTACCCCAATACCTTGTTAGCCTAATTACTTAGACTTGGGTTATCTTTCTCGAGAGTAACCCTAGTCATTAAGGCATTAAATAGTGTTTGCAACCACTAAATCTGAGAATTATGCATAAATCAGACTAAAAATCAAACACCCAATCACAAATTCATCCTAAAATGAAAGACCCATTAGTTACCCACACTAGGGTTGGGTCACAACACTAGCTTAAGGGTCTGGATACTCATAATTGAAGAAGAAACTAAGATTGAAGATGAAATTGAACTCATAAATGTAAATTACAAGATAGAAATCTAAGAACTATTGTGAGAACTAGGCTAAAATTGCTCAAAATAGAAAAAACTACTATTCACGTGTTCCTCCTAACAACTGATAACCGAAAAATGAGAAAAAGATATATTTATACTAGGCTAAAAATACTGGACAAAATTGCCCCTGCAAAGATTTCGCTCCCAGCGTATTTCTGAGCGCTGCGGAGGATTGGCTTCCGCTGCAGCGGTCTTGGACCTGGAAGACTCTCTGATTCTCTATTTCGCGCCCAGCGGAATACTGAAGCGCTGCAATGGTGGCTAAAACGCGGCAGCGGAAAAGTACCGCTGACCGCGAAAGTTTGAAACCCCAATCTCGCTGACTCTCTGAAGTTAAAAAAAATGCTCCCAACGTATTATTGGACGCTCTAACAGTAGAGAAACTGCTGCAACAGAAAAATGGCGCGGTCAGCGGTGAGATTTGCCTAAAAAATCATCTCTATGAAGTTTGGCAACGGGGCAGCGGTTGGAAATCCGCTGCAGTGAAATGACAAAACATTGCAGCAGAATAGTGAACGTTGCAGTGGTTCTGCTAGGTACTGAGACAATGCAAGTTTTGCTCCTTTTTTGAGTCCTTTTAGATCAATCTTCACAATCCAACTCAATCCCTATAGTTTAAACAACTTGCATAAAAATGTGGGAGTATTTTAGTCAAATTTGCCTCAAAACCTAAGAAAACGGGAGTAAATAGTAAGCACAAATCACTAGTTATCCCCAAACTTAAGTCTTTTCTTGTCCTCAAGCAAACAAAATAACTCCCACCTCTATAACAAGAAAAGGGAAAGTATTTCAGCCATTAAGATGTGATTTCATCATGCTTCAATTGGGACTAACAATTACCCTCAACACAAATGCATTATCTACAACATTATGCAATGATTTTCTATCTCACTATATCTAATGCGACACCAAAGATTCAAGAGTTGACTCAAGTCGTCAAAGAGCTTCTCTCTTTCACCTCAATCACTGTGGATCCCAGACTCTTTCTCCTCTACTTTCCATGGGCTCATTTCACCATAAAGAATGAACTCTCAGAATTGGGTTTATCATGAGGTGCTCTCTTCACTCTCAAAAGAATGCCTCAAGTCCGGCCTTAAGTACCATAGGCTTTCCCCTTGTGTAAATCACCACTAATGTAATCTCACTCAACTTGAGATCCTATAGGGCTTTGTCGGGATGCAATGGAGGCTTTCTGGATCAAATTTGGTCATGATAAACTTTGGTAGAACATCTCCGCTTAAGCACTCCAATTTTTCACATTTTTGCACATGTTTTTCTTGACTCTTTGAGTCACACATTTTCCTTGGGGAACCTAGAGAGACTCATTGTCGCTCTTTATTTTACTTGGGGCTCAGTTTCCTCCCTTTTTCTTTCTTTTTCATCATTCCAAGCCCTTTTTCAACTTTTTGCTTTTCCTTTCAACCCTTTTTTCTTTTCTTTGTGGTTCATTTTGCTTTTCAACCTTTTCTTTGGCCCCCTTTTTTTTTTACAAATCCTTTCATCACTATGCATTTGCTCGTATCTCCCCCAAACTAATAATTTTGGTTATTATTCATCATGAGTGCTCAAGGAAAGAATGGGTGCCAAGAGAGGGTCATTAAAGAACGGATAAGGCTTCATAAGGTGGTTTTGAGAATAAATAGGCTCAAGATCAAAAGGGGTTGACTAGGGATCTTGTCAAGGTAGGCTGTGGAAGTCTTTCAATTTCAGTAGGAAATCAAGGAAGGCCTATGATCATCCCACAAGTCGAGCTCACTTAAGATTTCGCCTAGAAAAATAATTGGGGCAAGTTCTAGACTTTTAGGCACGACACTCGGGATATGAAATTTCAAACCTCACCTCACAAGCCTCAGGATTGTTAAATATTATCAAGTCGAGGGCCCACAACAACCTTGGTTCAAATTGAAAACTCAAATATGGCCATGTACACCACCTGACGACAATTTTAGTCAACTCAAGACTCTAAGGGTCACAACTAGAACTAGCCTCATTTGTAATTTGTCTTTAATCATGAGGTCAAAGGTAAGTTTGTTGGTGCCAAGTGAAGCATTATTTGAATAACATTTATTCACTACTACCGAAAAAAAGAAAAGAAAAAGAAAAATGAAAAAATGACTCAATCCCTTAAGAAGGTCGTCACACCGTCTGTCGTAGGGAAGAGACACCCGATTCGCACAATTTTTACCCCTGGAAAGAACCGTGGCCTTAAGAAAACTAGGAGATTATTGACAGCGCAAAAGGTAAATAAGAAGTTATAAATTAAAAAGAAGCTATTAAATGAAATAAGAAGTTAAACTACAAATGGAAAAAGCTAAAGAAGTTATAAAGTAGAAAATTAGAAATGAATATTTACAATAGGGGATTACGATGAATATACCTAAGAGGGATGAATATATACATATGATAGGAAACCTGAATATATACAAACCAAAAGTCAAAAGTACGAAAATGTAAATAAAGAAAGAAAAATAGTATCAACAATTATTACAGCCCAAAAAGTATGAAAATGTCTGAATCACCAAATAACAAATAGAGGCCACCCCTTCCAATAAGAACTAGCATTGTCCTCAATGCTAACTAGCCAAAAATATAGATCAGGGGAAAAAGGGTGAGAGAGAGTAAACGGAAACTCTCTATGGTGCCT
Organism: Nicotiana undulata; assembly: GCA_005239495.1. Classification (NCBI taxonomy): domain Eukaryota; kingdom Viridiplantae; phylum Streptophyta; class Magnoliopsida; order Solanales; family Solanaceae; genus Nicotiana; species Nicotiana undulata. The sequence continues at coordinate 151,687 of ML284466.1, forward strand.
CTGACTGCATGGGTGAAGGATCAACTGGAGGTGGTGAAGAAGGCATTGTGCCAGTAGTGGTAGCAAGGTCCTGTGGCAGTACAGAGGTCTGGACCGTGGGCTCCTCGAGCTGGATCTCCATATCATCAGTCCGCGGGATGGCTCTCCTACAAACTAGGGCCGGTGGAAGGTCTTCCTCCTCAACATGTGTCGCCTGATCAGTGGGCCCTGGCTCTCCCAACAAAAGATCAAGGGGGATGTCCCCCGCAGCAGTGACCTTTTCCACCTCCTTCTTCAAGGAAGCTTGAGTTTCCTGCATCTTCACCTGTACCTTCTTCATTTCATCTTGGGGCTTCTTCATCTTCTTCACATATTTTCCCCAATAGCGGATCTTATTCTCCTGTCTATCCAATGTCTCCCTGATTTGTTTTTTTATCTACCAAGATCTTCAACGTGTCCTCCAGAGTAGGAGGCAATGCAATAGGTTCCGGAGCTGACTGGGCTGCAACAAATGTAGAAAGGTAAGAAAGCTTAGAGGAAGCTACCTGCAGCCAGTTGGTGATACCAACTAGAGTCTGAGACACTTTCAAGGCCGTCTGAGGGTAAGTGCAAGATGATGGCACTGAGACTGGTATGGACATGGCAGGACCCGACGGAGGCTCATGGACAACAGCAACATTGGGCCCCTCAGAAGCAATGGAGCCTTCAGCACCAGCGGAAGGCTCTGTGGCAGTGGAAGTACCAGGGGATGAAGATGTGGTGGCTTTCCCTTTCTCCTTGGGGTTGTCTGACCCCATCAAACTATACCATGAGAAAGCAGACCGGGGCTTTACTGTAGTGTCAAAATCCCTCCCCTCAACTTCATTATCCCGGAATTACATAGTGAGGAAGTTGGGAAAGGGATAGGAGGTCTCATTCTTCTACACAATCTGGTCTATCACCCTAGACATGATATTCCCGACGTTAATCGGGATACCATCCATAATAGAACCCACTATCACCGCCCTAGAAAGGGGCATGTCACTGTCATGGAGTATCGGGTCTATCCTGCTGCAAACAAAAGTGGCCCATCCCCTAGCCTCAAAACTCAGTGTGTTCCTTTTGATGGCGGTGCCTGCAACCAACCATACTGGTGTAGTCCCCAGGGTAGCTATGACTGAGGCCAACAATGGACGAGCCAAATCTTTCATATCCACCTTCTCCACGTAATGAGTCTCATCTTCATCCGCGAAACCCGCATAGTCATTAAATGCCTTGCCATTGTACAGAACTTTCTTGTTGCTAACCTTAGTAAGATATGTGTCCCTTTTTGTGTGGGCCACATTTGTATAGAATTCCTTCACAACATATTCATTAGCATCTTCCACTTTGCTTGTAAAGAA
>ML284468.1:0-18286 GCA_005239495.1 Nicotiana undulata
TACCATATGGGAGCGGGTCGTACGCCACGGCGGATACCAAACTTGTTTGATTTGAGATTGTTAGTTGATGCCGAATATTGATGTACTTGATTATTTGTTTACTTGCCTACAATTTTCCTTACATCCTGCTTACTTTATTACTGTTGGATCTTAGTGAGTATCGAGTCGACCTCTCGTCACTACTTCTTCGAGATTAGACGGGATACTCACTNATCGATTTGGGGACTTATACGGGCTGCAATCATCCAGAGGCGTTCCACAGCTTCCGGAGTCTCCTTTCGGTGTACCTACATTTTATATCTATTGCCTTTGTCCCATTTATTTCTCGGACAAGAGTTGTATAATTGTATAAATTCTTAGAAACTGCTCATGTACTTGTGTCACCGGGTTCTAGGGATGTGTGAGTCTTGTTTTATTGAATTAAATAGATTTCTTGTCGCGTTTAATTTACAAAAGTTTATTTATTTGATTATGAAATGCAATAAAGGCAACGATTTCGAAATTGTTAAACAGTAAGGTATTTCAACTGATTAAGGGGTTGACTTGACTGACAGTGGTGTCCGGCGCCATCACAACTCATAGGTTTTGGGTCGTGACAACTCCTCAGTAAAATCTAAAAATCATAATCTTCTCTAGGTAAACCTATCGGAACTCAGTCAGTAACTCAAAACTTGCCATGCAATGCAGGAGGAACATCAAGTCTTGTCGATGAGTGTAGTAAGATATCAATATGAATATCCAAATCAAAACAATGGAATATTGGCTCTTAAGCAAATGCAGTAAATATCAAACAGGAGCACGAAAATCATGGCACGGCATCACCCTTCGTGCTTTTACTCTCTTCCTCACAATGCAGTGAATGAAATGAATACACGACATCACCCTTCGTGTTTTACTCTCATCCTCACCAAAACAAGTATAGTAATTATCAAACAAAACGATGGAAACAATAATGCAAAGATAAGTGCACGGCATCACCCTTAGTGCTTTTACTCTCATCTTCACAATGCGATAAATAAATGAAAGGGGCACGACATGTTCCTTCGTGCTTTTAAATGTAAAGATCGTGGCACGGCATCACCCTTCGTGCTTTTACTCTCTTCCTCACAATGCAATGTGTAAGTGAAAGCAACATAAATCATGGCACGACATCACCCTTCGTGCTTTTACTCTCTTCCTCACAATGCAATGTGTAAGTGAAAGCAACATAAATCATGGCACGACATCACCCTTCGTGATTTTACTCTCTTTCTCACAATGCAATGAATGAAATGAATACACGGCATCACCCTTCGTGCTTTACACTCTTCCTCACCCAAACAATAACAAAAATAACAGTTTGGCAAGGAAAGTCAACAATAAGATCAATAAATCACAGCATCCCGACAAGGGAGTCAACAACGCAATCAGTATCATTAACAACACAAGCAATAATAGAAATCATACCATACCGACAAGGGAGTCAATAATGAAAACAACATCATCCCGGCAAGGGAAAACAACTATAACCAATCTCGCCTAAACAATTTAATTTACGGAACAAAACTCAGCTCAAATAAAGACCCAATAATAGGCAACATCAAGAACACATCGACAACATAAATATTTATCAACTAGACCCAAGTATCACATAAGGGAAAATTCATATAATCACAATGTAAGACTCACGGGCATGCTTGACTCCAACGAACGGATGATCTAACTACGACTAGACAACTATAAAGCTAGATAACACTAATATAGTTAATTGGGCGGTTCTAGTACGCAATATAGCATGAAGATAAGAACGGTAAATTATTCAGTTAAGTCAATTAAGATCAAATAGCCAACGAAGGAATCCAAGAGCAAGTAATTCTAATTTAAGCAGGAAAGGATGAAATTAACCACCAAGGACTCAAAGGTATCAATTACAATTCATACATAGGTAACATAAGGACCTACGAACCCTATAAAGGCCAGTCTATTAGCAAATAAGTCCGAGTACGCACTCTTCACCTCGCATACACGGACTACAATCAACAAAGAAGACTCAATCCTAGGGGGTAGTTCCCCCGCACAAGGTTAGGCAAGATACTTACCTCGTTTCGCAACCAATTCAAGATTCCAATAACCCTTTGCCTCTCAAATTCGAGTCCGAAAGCTTCAAATCTAATCACAAACAATTCAATATACTCAATATGAATCGTAGGAATTAATTCCATATAAAATTACTAATATTCCAGATTAAAATCCGAAATTCCTTTTAAAAATTGACAGCAGGACCCACGTTCTGAATCCCAGAAAAACTAACGAAATCCTAACACTCGTTCCGATACGAGTTCAACCATACAAAAATTATCTAATTCCGACATCGGATGGCCTTGCAAATCCTAAATTAAAGTTTTGAAAATTTCTACCATTTTTCAACCCAATCTTTACCTATTTGAATTCAACAATCTTCCCACAAACTTATTGTTACAAGCATGTATAACTAATACTTTTACACCATAGAATTGTTCTCCTAATCCCCCATCTTTACCCAAAAATCGAAATTAAAGACTAGGGTATGGAATCCTTACCTCTTAGATGAAGATTTTGTGATTGGGTTCCTTGATTCTTGAAGATTGATGCAAGATTGGATGGTTTGAATGTTGGGTTTCCTCCTTATCTCTCTAAAATGCTCTCGTCTCTCTCTAGAATGCTCAGAGAATCACCCCAAAATAAACCCCAAAGCCTATTTATCAAAATGGGGTCGGGTTATGAAAATAGGAAGATTAAGCCTCCGAAACAAGGTCTACGATCGCATAATGCGTCGCAGAATGGGTATGCGGACCGCATACGCGTCGTATAACTCGATGCCCAAAACTGGGCAATTCTGGAGCACTCTGCGACCAGTTTTTGCGGTCGCATATCAAGTATGCGGACCGCATACTTGATATGCAATCGCATAATCTCTCCCACAGGAACACATTTTCCAGCTTTTGGCAATTTGATCATAACTTTGTGTAGGAATGTCCAAATGACGAACGATTTGAAGAGTTGGAAACTAGACTCGAAGAGATTTAAATTGATAGGTTATAAACCATATAGATCTTCATATATTGATATCTAAGCTCGTCCAAAGTAGGGTCTTGTGCGCATTCTCTTGGAAGTTTAGTCTATTATGAAATTTTCCAACTTGGCTTGGACTTAGAACTTTTCTTAGGCCCCATATATCTTAAAATATGCCTCGTACACTTATTATCATACCCAATTGGTATCCATCATATTAATCGACCTCATCCGCACATAAAATAATATAATTATAACACGTCAACTTTCTAATTTTGCCAAAATTCGCCGAACTATTCTACGGACTAACAAATACAAATCTGAACATACGCCTAAGTACGAAATCATCATACGAAGCTATTGACATCATCAAATCTCCATTTCGAGGTCATTTTCTCAAAAGTCAACTCTCTGGTCAACTCTTTCTATTTAAGCTTCGAAGTGAGAATATTTCTTTAATTTAAATTCTGAATCTTTCGAAAACTAAACTTAACCACACACGCGAGTCATAATACCTATTGCAAAGCTACTCGAGACCTTAAGTCACTGAACGGAGCATAAATTCTTCAAACGACAAGTCGGGTCATTAGAATTATCATACACGAATTATCACTTACGGAACTACTGAGAAATACAAAACTCTCTGCTCTTTTACCCGTTCTTAACTCTTCACTGTTCATACAGTTCTTACTGTTCATATTATTCTTGTTGTTCTTTGGCACTCGATCTCGAGCCTAATCCAGATCGGGATTGATAACCTGCAAGCACGCTGGTTGATTCATTTCAATCGTTTAATTCCTTTATTATTTGGCTATTTATCTATTGACATTGAATCGGATCACCTATCTTTATAATCACATTACAAGTTTTATTGTTACTCGTATTTCGAGGTAAACAATTGTAATTAATTTATAAATATTTCTAAAACTTTTTCACAGTTTTATCTTTTTTGCATAGTATTCCACTTTAACATTGTTGAATGGTAAATCAATTTTATAGCCAATAAATGTAGTAACTCAAACAAAATTCAAATCAATATTAATGCTAATAAATGAAATTCAATTCAACACTAGGAATGGTGATAGTTTTGGATATATATTTTTAATTTTACATAGATTTATAATGAAAATGCATAACTTAGTTTATCTTTTTCTTTAGTGTTTAGTTATGTAATTAATAGTACTTATTAGCTATACTTATTTTAGCATGACCAATATATGGTATTTTTAAATTATATTAATTTTTATTATGGCTTATTAATAAGTAATATTTGATTTATGTAATTTTATTATCTGTGTTGAATATTTTAGTATAATGCTATGACTTATCTACTTCGAATCCGAGTAAAACTCACAGTCGCTACAGCCTCTTCCCTTCGGATGAGCAGTCTGTGCACACTGGGTAAACCTCCCACTGTGTAATAGCTTGTAAATCACATCAGGGATGTAATCCGCACTAGGAAAGCCCTGTGCGGCTGGATTGACCCAGAAGGCATTGAGGGGGATCCATCACATTCATCAGTATGGATGACCACCCTCCAAACCAACTGGGTCAACCCCACTTTGTGGTGACTTATCTCACATTATTATGTTATTTTCTTAGAAAATACATTATATAGTTATATCATAATATGACTAAAGATATATTTGGGGCACAGGTTGAATATTTTGTTCTATAAAGATTTTACAGGAAAAAAATCCGAAAACCCGAAATATCGAAAAAATTGTGAAAAACCCGACTTTGTTGGTTTGGTGTATATATTTAAAAATCCGACACTATTGGTTTGGTTTGGTAATTGAAAAATCTGAATCAACCCTACCTATGTGCACCCCTAATCCACAAACCAGTGTAGGCATCGAATGATTAAGTTCCCTAATTGGATTGTGGTGTTAAGTTGTTACTTTAGACATAATATTAATTTTTGTTTAAGGATGACATAATATAATACTCCAATATAATATAAATATAATGTAAAATGATTTGCACATATAAAACGACGAGAAATAAATCATAAGTTTGTTCTATCTATAACTCGTAACTCCCTTCATCAAAACTTATATAGAAGACTAACACACGCATTTTTTTGTTTGTTACAATTTTAACCTTGAATTCATGGTCTATTTCATTTGTTTACCTTTTATAACACATGATGGTAGTATTTAAAGAAAGAAAAGAATCAAACTAAATGAAGAACGTGCAGATGTAGTTAAGAATTTATGGATTCATCCAAACTCAATGGTCGAACTTTGTATATGTATTTAGAAAATTCACTTAATAAGTATAATTAATAAAGTTCGAGCGCCAATATATCAAATAGATTGTGGTTAACTTTTGAACCCTAATCCATAATGTTCAAATTTTGGGTCGCCTATGAAACAAAAGTGTTTCGTTGATTCACTAATGGTTAGTGTGAAGAGTAGATTGATAAGAGAGAATGCTCGTTCGCGCTACCAAAGCAAGATATATATATAGAATAACTATTGTGCATCATAACGTGGCTGATTGTATTTTTAATCTGCTGATCATATGGTCACACACTTAATTAGGTGCTAGGCTTCTCTCGCTTCTTTGGCGGGTGAGCTAAATAGAATGTATACAGATAAGCTCATAGTATTCTAAAGTTCAAATTCATCTAATTAATTTGCTACTCAAGCTATTGTCTCCTACTGTCATCAGTCAGTAACTTGTGATATTTGACATTTCTTGGTTGGTCTTTGTCTTCTTTTTTTTCCGGGAGATGGACAGGAATAGCCCCGCAAGAGGATGATCTTAGATGAATGTCCCTAAAATTGGTGGTATTTAAAAAATAGCGTCCAGATTGGCACACGACTCTTCATGGGGTTTCTCGGCCGAATTTAAATTATTCATCGCAGTCTACCTGATTATCATACTTTTGCTCCTCACGATTTCTCTACCGAATTGGTAGAATTGATGCTATTATTACTTTACCTATATGTTACGTCGTTTATCAAAATTTGCTTGATTGTAATATTTTTGCTCTTCAGGAATTTCTATACCGGATTGGTATAGAGTTGATGCTATATTTACTCTAGTTATCTGTTAAGTTGTTCATCGAAGTTTACCCGATTAATATTTTTATGGATAGGTTTAGCAAAGTATTCTTCAAATTTGCAACCTCAATTTCGATCAAACAACCCCAAATCTATTCCAAATGATCATAAATTTGAAACAAAACTTTCAAATACCAACACAAATAATCACTAATCACCAATTTAGTCAAATAATGCCAAATCAGAAAAGAAAAAAGAACCCAATTTATCTTCTTCAATACTTTCTAAGGTCCAATACCGGAGTTTTGATATTTTTACAGTAAGTTATCAAAATATGTTTAAACAAAAACATGTAAGCACAAATTATCAACATTAAAAACTATTTTAGCAATAAACGATCATTAGCTTTTATCACCAAACAACATTCAAGCTCTAAAAAATGAAAACCTATGGTGTCCACGTCATAAGTGGGGTCATTTTACTAAGACCAGTCGAAACAGGGAGAATCCATCAAGATCAGTCCCTTTGAGGGACACCCGTGCAAATTTTCAATTTTTCCTTTTTGTTTACATTGGGCTTCTCGATGAGGAAAAAATAATGAAGAATTAACTTAGGCTCTCACCGAACCATTAAAACTAAAAATAGGCGACAGACGCATGATATATGTACAATCCTTATATAATATGTATATAATTGTGTGTATACACACACATAGGCTAAAGAGTAAAACAGTGAATACATCTGGCTATTTGGGTAAAGATCCCAAAAATAATGGGGCTCCTTCATTGAGCCAAACAAAATTTTAGACGCTAATGCTAGGACTTGAAAATTTGTTTTGTATTAATCACAACTTGTTATTTTGTCAAGGCTGATAGTAGATTTACTACAAAATTTAAGATTTTAATGTCCTCTTTCAAACATTACTTTGTACTTGTATACGGGTAAAATCGGGGGCAAAGTTTCTCCCGATTCCCATATAAGGAAACAAAAGGGAAGCACGATTCGACACGACTACAAGCAAGGCCGAAGGACCCCTCGTATCGAAATCCGGGAAGAGTGGACGATGTATCTGGGATCGGATACGGTAAAATAATGGACCCAGACCAAGTAAAGTTTCTAGACCACGGGAAACGCGGGGAGCAAGTATGCATGACAAGTAGGGAGCCATAATATTTGCCTTCAACCAGATATTACGGCTTGTATCCCGTCCAATATCAACTACGAATCGACATTTACCGGAAAAAAAAACGTTTTTACCTTATTTAGACTTGTACTAGGACTGAAATTCCCCTACTATATAAAGGGAAAAGTTTCTTTTATTTGGAGACATTGTTAAAACACAAATCAAAACAATAAAACTTTATTCGCATCTTCTAGCTATTATTTAAAGTGTTTTTCAGTTATTCTCTTCTGCACTCAAGCTTATATCGAGGGTCCGATCGAGGTCAAATTTCACTGTTCAACCTAATATCATGCTTGATCATCACATTACAATTGGTTTGATCTTTCATTTTATCTTTAATTTAATTACTTGCGATCCTTAGATCATTCATATTAAATTAAATCATGTATCCTTTAAACCGCATACAAATTTAATTGTCATTCATTTTTTAAGGGTAAACAGTTTGGCATCCACCGCGGGAACAAAGGTTAATAGTTGTGATTTGATATGAATATCCATAACACACCATGTTTTATGCTTGTTCTTTGAAGTTTTTATTCTAGGTTAGTCCAAGGATGTCAAATTCTCAGTCTGCCTACTTGAACGTTGACGCTGAGTCAGGCCACCACACCGAATAACGTGATACCTAGCAATGATGTTCCTCATGTTGATCCCAATGGTGTCCCAGCCGCCGATCGAGAGATGCTAACTCACAGGTTGCCATCAACATCAATCAGTCAACTGACCCCGAAAACAGCATTTGCGGGGCACCTCGACCATCAACTCGAGAAGCACCCAAAGGAAAAGGTGATAGTGTGAGCCTGCAGTTGATATTCGAAATGTTCAAGCTCAGCAAATGGAAATATCGCAGTTACAAAACCATATCCACGCCCTTAACAGGGTCAACCCGAACGGACCAGGGAAAATACTCGAAGGGATGAACAAGCCATGGAACCGGGGGTATTCGGGCCTGGGGAAACTTCCGAGGTAATGAAGATGCTCGAAGCGTTGACAAAAAGTTAGAGGCCAACAACAAGAAGGTGGAAACTTATAACTCTAGGGTGGATTAGATCTCGGAAGCACCACCGATATTGAAGGGACCGGACTCCAAAATATTCATTCAAAAGAACTTCCCCTCGAGCACGACACCGAAGCCGATACCAAAGAGGTTTCGAGTGCCAACATCGCCGAGTATAATGGGACCATAGATCCAAATGAACATGTAACCTCTTATATATGCGCAATCAAAGGGAATGACCTGGAAGATGATGAAATTGAATCAGTGTTGCTGAAAATATTTGGGGAAACCTTGTCCAAGGGAGCAATGATATGGTATCACAACTTGCCTCCAAATTCTATTTACTTGTAAACTATGCTTGCATATTCTTTTGTGAAGGCCCATGCCATTGCCATTAAGGTTGAGACGAGGAAGTTAGACCTTTTCAAGGTCAAGTAGAGAGATAACAAGATGCTTAGAGAGTTCGTGTCGAGGTTCCAAATGAAACAGATGGATCTTCCCGATCGCAGATGATTGGGCCGTTCAGGCATTTACTCAAGGGCTCAATCCCTAAAGTTATGTGGCTTCTCAGCAACTAAAACAAAACTTGGTGGAGTACCCGGCGGTCACCTAGGCCGACGTCCAAAAAGGGTATCAATCAAAGATCAGAGTCGAGGACGACCAACACGGGGCCCCTTCGGGGTCTGTTTACCCTATCAAAACCAATGACATGTCTAAGAAAATCATCGATTAGGAGTCGAGGACGATCCGAGATTGATACCTGCCATACAGTACGTATTGGAGGGGAAACATATCTGGACGCCACTCGATAAGGAACGATAAGAGAAATGATCAAGGACCGAGCAATCGGGGCCTGATGAGTAAGAGCGGGTTTGACAGGTCGCTCATGAGTAGGGAAGTACCAAGATTGTTGGAGTATAATTTCAATGTAAACGCTGCAAGTACAGTGTCGACCATAGGATGTATCAAAGAGACCAAGTAGCCGAGACCATTGTAGTCAGATCCCCCCTAGAGAGATCATAGCTTGAGGTGTAAATACCACAGTACTCACAGTCATAGGACCGAATATAGTTGACAATTAAGATAAAAAATAGCTTGATTTTTCAACAATGGATACCTTCAGAAATTCCTAAGCAAGCGAGCCAAAAACCACTTCAGAAATAGGGACGCCAGTAAACAGGTTAAACAAGAGACCCCAACACGTGATCAACAATCATTGGGGGAGTGCATGTCCACCAAGGGCTAATGATAAAACACACCAAAGTTTCTATCACGAGGAAAAAACGCACCCAGATTACACCTCGGAAGAAGCAATCTCGTTCAGCGGTGAAGATGCCGAGGGCATCGATCAACCTCACAACAATGCACTGGTAATATCTGTACTTATCAATAATCTTGGGTTAAACATGTGTTGATTGATCCACGTAGCTTATCCAACATCATCCGATGTAGGATCGTAGAGAAATTGGGATTGTTGGACCTAATCGTACCGGAAGTACGAGTATTGAACGAGTTCAACATGGCGTGCGAGACATAAAGGGTGAGATAAATTTACCGGTAAACACTATCGGGACCACCAAAGAAACAAAGTTGTACGTGATCAAAGAGGATATGAGATAAACGACTTGTTCGGAAGGCCATGGGTTCACAAACATGAGAGTGATGCCTTTGACCTTACATCAGTCGTTGAAATTCCCCAATCCGAAAGGAGTCAAAACAGTCAACGGTGAAAATCGGCTACAAATTGAGTTGGATCCAAAGTTCCATCTGGTGAAGCAGAAGAGAAGGCCACAGTCCGAGATCAATCACCCATTCATCAAGGACGGGGTAACTAAACGTCTGAAAATAGGTTCTATCCGGAAGTTAAATATCTGGATTGGTTAGCTAACATACTAGTTGTGCCCTGGAAAGGAAATAAAATTAGGATGCATGTAGATTATAAGAATATAAACAAGGTGTGTCCCAAGGACTCTTTCCCTTTGCCTAACATCGATTGAATGATCGACACGACGGATGTACATGAGATACTGAGTTTTCTCTATGCTTATTCCAGGGACAACATAATCCGGATGGACCCGCGCGATCAATAAAAGACGTATTTCATAACCAAATTCGGTACCTATCGTTATAACGTAATGCCATCCAGACTAAAGAACGTCGGTGCCACATACCAACGCCTAGTTAAGCTGATATTTGAAGAACAAATAGGATAATCAATGGAATTTACATTGGCAACATGTTGGTTAATTCCTTGCGAGTAGAGGACCATTTGAAACATTTGCAAGAAACCTTCGACATATTGAAAAAGTACAACATGAAGCTAAATCCGAAAAAGTGTGTATTCCGAGTCATCTCGGGCAAGTTTCTTGGGTTCATGGTATCTAACCGGGGAATTGAGATCAACCCGGACAAAAGAAAGGTCATAGAAGACATCACCATAGTCAAAAACATTAAAGCATTATAAGACTTATCGGGCATATATTCGCATTGGGTCGATTCATTTCGAGATCGTTGGACAAGAGCCATCAGTTCTTCTGACCATTGAAAAAGAAGAACAACTTATGTTGGACCCCGGAGTGCTTGAAAGCTTTAGAAGACCTCAAGTGATACCTATTGAGCCTCTCGTGCTGCACACTCCAAAGGCGGACGAATAGTTGTACCTCTACTTGGCGGTTTCCGAGGTGGCAGTAAGTGGTGTCCTGGTCGGGGAAGAAGAAGGTACACTATTTCCTATTTATTATGTTAGTATAACCCTAGGCGACACCGAAACAAGGTATCCTCACTTAGAAAAATTAGCGCTCGCCTTACTAAGTGCTTCTAGAAAATTGAAACTGTACTTTCAATGCCACCCCATATATGTCGTGACCTCTTACCCAATAAAGAATTTCATGCATAAGCCCGAGTGCTCAAGCGGGTTGGCCTAATAGGTCGTAGTAATTAGCGGGTACAATATCGAGTTCAAACCCGATGCCGCTAAAAAATCTCAAATTTTGGCAGACTTTGTGGCTGACTTTACGCCGACCTTGGTACTTGAGGTCGAGAAAGAACTAATTCTCACTTCGGGGATTAGCTCGGGGATCTAGACCTTATTCAAGGATGGTGCCTCCAATGCAAAGGGTTTCGGGCTCGGTATCGTATTGAAACCACATACGGGTAACGTAAATCGGAAGTTTGTTAAAACTATGAAATTGACAAACAACAAAGCTGAGTATGAGGCTATGATTGCAGGTCTAGAACTAGCTAAGAGCCTGGGGGCCGAATTGATCGAGTCCAAATGCAACTCTCTTCTTGTCGTTAATCAAGTTAATGGGACATTCGATGTGAAAGAGGAACGAATGCGGAGGTACTTGGATACATTGAAGGTGACCTTACACTAATTTAAGGAATGGACTTTACATCACATATGTTGGGATCAAAATAGCGAGGCCGATGCACTGGCCAACTTGTGGTCATCTGTCGACTTCGATGAAATCGACTCGGGGGGCAGTGGTACAACTGATGAACTCGGTGGTAGAAAACGGTCACGCCGAGGTAAACTCAACAAGCTTGACTTGGGATTGGAGAAACAAATGCATAGACTACCCGAAGACTGGAAAATTGCCATTGGATCCCGAGGAGTCGAGAGCCCTGCGCACAAAAGCTGCCAAGTTCAGCTTGGTCGAGAGGAAATTGTATAAAAGATCCTTTTTCAGCCCATTAGCTAGGTGCTTGGTTCCGGGGGAGACTAACTATGCTATTATATAGGTCCACGAGGGCACTTGTTGGAACCACTCAGGAGTAGAATCCCTGATACAGAAGTTAATCAAGGTCGGTTACTACTGCAACGAGATAGTGAAATATGCGAAAGACTTCGTACGAAAATGCAACAAGTGTCAAAGACATGCCCCAATGATTTATCAACCGGGAGAAATGCTTCACCCGGTCCTATCGCCATGTCCATTTATTAAATGGGGGATGGACATCGTCGGTCCCCTTCCATGGGTGCCCGGTAAAGCCCAATACATACTACTCATGACATATTATTTCTCCAAGTGGGTAGAAGCTCAGGCGTTTGAGAAGGTTCAAGAGAATGAGTTCATTGACTTTATTTGGGATCACATAATGTGTCGATTTGGGATAGCAGCCGAGATTGTTTGCGACAACGGAAAGCAATTCATCAGCAGCAAGGTAAGTAAGTTTCTTGAGGACCACAAAATCAAAAATAAACTTTAAACACCTTACCACCCTAGTGGGAACGGACAAGCGGAGTCAATGAACAAAACTTTACTCCAAAACTTGAAAAAGAGCCTGACCAATTTGAAGGGAAAGTGAAAATCCTGCCTGAAATCTTGTGGGCATACTGAACGACTTTGAAGTCGAGTACCGGAGCGACCCCATTCTCTCTCTACAGTGCACATGCCTTAATCCCGCTCGAGGTAGGGGACCAAGCCTAAGGTTCCAGTATACCATTGAAATGTCAAATGGTGAGGCCATCACCATGAGTTTGGACTTATCGGACGAAAGGCGAGAAGATGCTCTAGTCCGGTTGGTTACTAATGTCGCCCAAATTCACACCACAGTTTGGGGTTGTGAAGCAGTTGATTGCAATTATAATTACCCAACTGGGAGTCGAGATCAATTCCTTAGGGAGCGTAGATGGGATTAGGTATATACTCGGACTAAGCGTATAATGTGTCTAAGATGAACTTACACATACTTTGTTGTTTTAGTCTACTTCTAAATTAAGCTACTGTTTGCAAATGTAAAGCTAGAGAATGATATTTTTGGTGTTGTTTTTCAAGTTGGTAAAGGATCTAGGGCTGTGACTTCCACCTAGGTGTTTGCCTAACGGGTTGTGGGCTTTAGAGCGGGTTTCGTTTGTCGGGATGTAATATAGAAATCAACATGCAATTACCCACTCAACACCTCTTGGTAATAGAGTTGGTTTTCCCAATTTGGCTTTCTACAAATGGGTAATTCATAGAACAATTGATAGATACTCAAGTCGGGTTTTACTATCTCTAGATTCAACCCTTTAATTGGGACTATCAATTTCTTGAGTTCATCCTAGTTTTTTGTCAGCCAAGTTTTCTTAGACTTAATTTCTCTTTCTCAAGTAGAGACTAAGTCAAATAGGCTTGAATCAATGTTTGCAACCATTAACTCTACAATTAGAACAAGAACTAGGCTAAATATTAAACACCCAACCCTAAACATGCCTTAAATCAAACACCCATTAGGTACCCACACTAGGGTTGGGTCACAACCCTAGCTACAAATTTAGCTACTCATAGATGGAAATGAAAATGTTACAGAAGAAAAGATGATTAAACTCATATTAAATGATAAAGAGATGAAAATCCAATGATAAATAGACAAATATCATAACACTTCCTAAAACAGTAAAGAAAAATGGCTCCCATCTTTCAGATGTTCAAAACTTAACATAATTTTGTCAAAAAAGAATAGTTATACACAACTGAAATTTTCGGACGAAATTGCCCTTTTGGAGGTTCTGTGGCCGCACAATTCTCTGTGTGGTCCGCACTTTGCTGTAACTCTTGAAAGGAGGGACTTCTGCGGCCGCACAATTCTGAGTTGCGGTTGTACTTTTGAGTTCTGTGGTCGCACATTTCTGAGTGCGGTCCGCACTTTCCAAATTTGCTCTGACAGAAATCCTTCATGATCTGCGGCCACAGACAGAATTCTGCGGTCCAAAAATACTCCTTCTGGAGTTGAATTTCATCACTTTGGTTCATTTTCCATTACTCCTGCAAGTAAGCATATTTTATCAATTTTCAAGAATACCTTTAAGTATTTTTGAGCTAAAACGAAAGTAAAAAGGGCGCAAATAAGTAGTCGAAATCCCCACTTATCAACTCCCCCAAACTTAAGCTTTTGCTTGTCCTAAAGCAAATAAGGTGATTTCCACCTCCACAAGAAAAGGACTATTTCACCTAGCCTAAGGTGAATCAAACACACATCAATTGGGACCAAAAATTACCCACAACACTCATGAATTATCAACAAGGCAATGTTTTGAATGTTAAAGCACAAATAGCTCTAATGTGACACTTGAGCATCAAGAGTTGACTTTACTCATCAAGGAAGTTCACACTTTCATGTATGTCACTATGGATCCCAAACTCCTCCTTGTATACTCTCCGTTAGCTGATCTCACTTAAGAATGTAGCACTCAATTCAATGATTTGTCGCTCATCACTCTCAAAAGAATGTCACAAGTACGACTCTAAGTACCATATGCTTGCGCCTCATGTAAATCACCACTAATGTAAGCTTACTCGACTTGAAATCACGTAGGGCTTAGAATAGGATAGATTCATATTTTCTTAAGCATTCCATTTTCTCTTTTTGGCTCATGCTTTGCCGGCTCTTTGAGTCATTTTCTTTTTCCTTAGTGGAACTAGAGAGACTTGACATCACTCTTTCTTGGTCATGATATTCATTTTCTCCTTCTTTGTTTTCTCCATGCTTTTCACTTTTGCTATTCTTTGAATCCCATTAACTCTTCACATTATGCACTTTCTTTTTGTGTTTTTCTTTTGTTCTTTATTTCTTCTTTTCTTTGCCTTTCCGTTTCACATTTGTTTCTCATGAGTGCTAAGGAAAGGTCGGGTGGCAGAGGGTCACTATAAAACGGGTAATGGCATGTAACATGGTTATCAAATGAAAAAGACATTAGACTCAAATGGGTTGACTAGGGATAACATCATTTGTGGACCATGGAAAGTTTCAAAATGGGTCAAGGAGAGCCTACAATCACTTCTCAAGCCAAGTAAAACTTAGAGTTTCACCTAAAAATACATTTGGGGCAAGTTCTAGACCATTCGCACGACTACTTGAACTTGTAACAAAATATATCACCTCTCACACAACTGGATTGTTAAAGAGGATAGAGTCGAGGGTCCACAAAAACCATATTCAAGATTGAAAATCGCTAATGGTTGAACTAAACCACTCGATGATTGCCTAAGTCAACACAAGAGTCACAAGGTCACTAACTAGAGCCATTTCTTTCCAAGAACTTGTTTTTAACCATAAGCGTGGACTTAAGTGTGTTGGTACCAAGTGAATTATGCTTGACCCTTTTATTCATTATTACTAATGTTCTTACCTAAACATCAAAAACGGACTCAACCCCTTAAGAAAGTTGTCACGTCATCCATCGTTGGGAAAAGCCACCAGGTTCACACAAAAACCACCTTTGAAAAGAACCGTGACATTAAGAAAACCAAAGGCTTATTGATCACTTAAACGTCAAAAGAAGCTACCAAATCAAAAAGAATCTAGACTACTAAGAAAACAAAATAAAGAAACTATGAAATAAATTACTGAAAGCAAGAAAACTGAATATACAAACCGAGAATGGGGAAATAAAATATATACATCAAAAGAGAGCGAGGAATATATACCTACTGAAAGAGAGTAGTATAGTTATTACAAGAGAATGTCATATCAAATCAACTAAAATAGACCACCCCCTGAGTAAGAATAAGCATTGTCCCTAATGCTTAACAAAAATCAAAATAAGGAAGGGTAGAGAGCAAAGAGAACTCCCTATGTGGTCTCAGTGTGCATAGAAGCATCACTTCCCTAGGGCTCCTCCAACTGGATCTCATCATCCTCTGCTCGGGGAATAACGAGGTTGGTGAACATCTAAAGCACCTCCTCAACAATATGGGTAGCAAGGACTGGCTCGCCAGACTAACCAGCTGGTGCCTCTGTTGATGGTGTTGCTGGGTCTACTGGTACTGATGGATCGATATCCATCAGTAAGTCAAACGGAAGATCACCAGCTGCTGCAATCTTGGTCATTTCTTTTCTCAATTTGTCCACTGATTTCTTTGAGGCCTGATATTTCCTCATCTTCTTCACCTGTTTACTCAACTCTTCAATAGCTCCCCCATATGGAACCAATGTATTCATGAAGGTCTTACCAAGATCTTCTTCAATGTGTCCTCCACTGACGGAGGAACCAGTGATGCTGCTGCGGTAGAAGACTGTGCTGCAACAACATTGGATATGTCAGACAACTTTGCAGTGGCTGTCTGCATCCAGTTGTGAGACTCGCTAATGTCTGGGAGACACGCAGCACAATGAGTGGATATGTGGAGCTGGTAGGTACTGATATTGATGATGATGGTCTAGAAGATGGAGGTGGTGTCATGTCAGTTGTCTCGGTGGAAGTACTAGCCATTGTGTAAGGCATGGAAACTGTAGAAGACATAGCAGATAATTCTGTAACCACCGCAATTGGCTCATCAGACTAGCCTACGAGAGCGGTTTCCTTACCCTTGAGCCCTGGGTTCCCCGGCTCCTTCAAAGAATACCAGGAGAAAGGCTTCTTAGCCCCCACCTTTGTATCAAAACTCCTCAGTTCCACCCTGGCATCCGTGAGATACTCTATGAGGGTGTTGGGGTACGGGTAGGAGCTCTCACCCTTTCTGACGACTACTGACATGTTGGCCGAAATGATGGCACCCATATTGATTGGGTACCCGGCATGATAGATGCCACCAAAAGTGACCGTGGATTTGAAGATTGTTCTCATTTTGGCTCGGGTCTATACGGTTGCACACAAATGTTTGCCACCCTTTTGCTTCAAAGTTAAGGGTAGTCCGTGAAATGGGAACCCCCACTGTGATCCATGATGGTGGGCGTCCTGGAGCTGCCAAGATCTCTGTTTGCCAAGGGAGAGCTGCATCAACAATCGAAAACCTCTCCAAGTACTGGACTGGATCAACCTCCTCGAACCCCAAGTAAGTGTTTAGGGGGCTTTGATCAAATCCGACCTTCAAGTTCCTCACCTTGTTCACTTTGGTACCCTGCTTGATATGTGACACATTGGCATAGAATTCCCATACCAAATGCTCCTTGGCTTCCATAACACTCTGGGTGAACCACATCCAACCCTTCCGATCCATGAACTGTTTAAGCACATTTAGATTGAATCTATCCAAATCCTTCAATAAAAATTATCGCTCAAGTGTGAGCGATCTCTGGGGCCACCATTCTCTGAACTTGGTGAAAGTTGTCAAGATCAAAAACCTGTCTTCCCATACCTCATTCTTCTTCGACCTCTCTAGGTTTCCCACTCTAGTGTCACCTCCTCTACCATCATCTGGAATATCATCTTCATCGTCCACTGCAACTGGTGAAGGGAGTGTGTGTAGAGGAGGGCTATGAACCCTAGCTGCCTGCATCTAAACCCTCAGAAGAACTTGTTGAGGTGGAGGGTTCGTTGCGGAGTTGGTATCTCACAGGGAATTGTGGTGGTTGGGACAGGGCCTCTAGTTGTTCCTCCACTGAGTGGCCCTCAAAGGCTTCACTAGATGGGATATAAGAGCTTAATTCCGAGGCTCTGTGGCCCTACCTCTCCGAGTGGTTTGCTTCTTGTCTATTTCTTTCTTCTGCACTGCAAGAGGTTGAGTACCCTTGCCTCGGCCTCGGCCTCGGCCTCGGGAGGGTTCACCCCTCCCTTTAGCAGTATCACCTCTACCTCTTGATCGGACCATTGTATGCAATACAAAGCAACACGAGTCAATTAAAGTTCAGAAGCAGTATGTGAAAAGTTGCAGGAAAAACACTGTTGGAAAGGGAAAAGTATGGCCCGCACAATTCTGAGTGCGGCCGCAAATTGCCTTGTGCAGACCGCACAATTTTAAAGTGCGGTTGCATAACTAAAGTGCGGACCACACAATTTTGAGTGCGGCCACACAAGAGTAGGCCTAGAACTACTGTTTCCCTGAAGTATGAATCTGCGATCGCACACATTTTTCTGTGGTTGCAGTTCATTTTCTGCGGACCGCACAATTTTGAGTGCGGTCCGCACATTTAATGCATAACTTTTTGCCCTGCTAAAGATTTGTGGATCCCACAATTCTATGTGCTGTCCCACAATTGAACATTCAACGGCAGTGAACTTAGATTTTTTTTGTGTGCACAAATTAGACAAGGTATTGGCAAACTAGACATGATACATGATTTACCCAGCCCCCAATGAGTACATATGAAATTACCCACAAAACTTTAAGCACGCATTATGTATCATCTAACATTTTACGC
>ML284470.1:0-36323 GCA_005239495.1 Nicotiana undulata
CGTTGTGAATTAGATGTTGTTTTCCTGTATCCCCAGCATGTACACTCCATATCTTATTTTATCTTTTAAGTTCCGATATTATTGTTACCCCGTTAATATTTTTCCCCTATTTGTTCCCATATCTCTTCTATTTGATCATACTTGTTTTCATTATCGGTTAAATCTTGTACATATATCTGCTTAGACTAGGACAGGTGATCGTATTATGCTAAGTCTAGCCTCGTCACTACTTCGGCCGGGGTTAGGCTTGGCACTTACTCAGTACATGGGGTCGGTTGTACTGATACTACACTGCACTTCCTTGTGTTGTGNAATTGGTTGAAGTTGATGAGTTAGCGTTTTATTCCGTATTAAATGATTTTAATTTGCTATTGCAAGTTATACGTTGGCTGGCCTAGCGGGTTCAACGTTAGGCGCAGTCACAGCCTAAAGGGTGGGAATTTAGATCGTAACAAAATAATAGTGGTTTGTGAAAATTTCTCATTGCACCAACTACTAATTAGTCAGCTTTTTATGTTAAAAAAGTTATTGCCCTTTCCCATTCTGAAACTAAAAAATTAAATATAAAAATTGCAGATACAAAACGTAGTATATCAGGAGGCTAACACCACACCTATTTAAGGTCAGTTAGAGTTGGCAATAATATTTCTCTCCCACCTCTTGAGTCTCACTCTATTCTTTCTCGAAGGAGGATTTATTTTTATATTTTTATATTTTGAGTTTATATTTTAAATTAATAAAGTAGGATTTTCAACACAAATAAAAGCGTTGGAAAGAAGTATTACTCCGCCTCAGCATCAAACCCATCCTTATTTCCAGGTTTTGCTCCTTCGCCACCTTTCTTTTATTTTTATTTTATACTCTTATTAATTTTTTCTATTTAATTAATCTCCTTCTACCTTTGATTTTTGTTTTTGTTTTTGGGTTGGTTGATTATGTGAATTACGACGAATTCTGATGCATTGGACTTATCTTTTTGCTGTAATTAAGAAGTTTTATGATTGAGATTAGAGTGCTGACTTCTTTTTTAATTAGAAAAAATGGATTTCGTTCTCTTAATCATTTATTTATGATTTCATGTTTGTGATATTCTTTAAGTGTTAATTCTCGTTTGATTTATCAGTCTTCTCTAGCAATGGTTGGAGGAGTCTAAGGATATGCATGGAAAAAACCCAGATACAATATAAAAGTGAAAATTTTGATTACTTATGAAGCAATTATGTAAATCTTTATGATAATTATTAGTAATAATTAACCTAATAAAAATAATAATTAATTGCTATCACAGATCAAAATCCATTCATAATATAAAAAAATAATATAAATCTTTACGGTATCAATGTATATAACTTAAGTCCTACTTAGCTTTATAACCTATTTGGTCAAACTTTTCTGACCAAAAGTGCAAATATTTCAAAATTAAGGTGTTTGCCCAAGCTTTTACTAGAACGAAAAATTGTGCTCTTCAGTAAAAGCAGAAGTAATTTTTGAAAAGCAGAAAAACTGTCTGGAAAAAATTCAATTAAAAATATTTTTTAAAAGCTTGGCTAATCACTAATTACTGCTTAAAAGTACTTTTCAAATTAACTTGTCAAACATAAATTGTTTCTCAAATCTCAACAAAATTATTTTAAAAAAAATACAGTATTAAAAAAATAATTGATTTTAAAAACTTGACCAAATAAACTATTATAAAGTTACTTCAAATAGCTTTTATAGTTGAGTTTCGTTCTTTATACGTACTAATTATGTTTTTTTTTTAAATGTCTTCTTTGAGATTAACTTGGTTGGCTGCACATGAAGAAGATTAATAGTATAATAGAAATACTAAATTAATGACATCTTGCTATAAAAATATTTGAGTTAAGTTCACTTTGTTTTGTTGTAATTAATTGCATAACTTCCGGAGAAGGCAAGAATCTTCTATGATCTTGATTCTTGAATCTTGCTGTCAATTTTCATTACCAATAATTTCATTTCTTCTACGAGTTTCCCCTATTTAAAAAAAGAAAAGAAAAAGATATTAGGACACCATAAAAGCTACTAGGTAACTCTGTCCACTAAAGTTTGAGTTTGAGAGATGAAAAGAAATCGAGGTAGTCCTTATAATCTTCCAATCATTTTATTGATCGTTAGGCTAAAATCTAGCGAGAAAAGTTAGGGGTTGTCTAGTTTGAATACGATTTATACCGGTATAAGTTATATTGACATAAGTTATGCTGTGATTAGTTATGTTGGGATTATTGTTTATTCATTGTTTAGTATGTTGTATTAAGAATGACAATTGCATAATTTCTAAGAAGAATGTATAAGTTATACCGGTGCTAATTACCCTACCTTCTATAAGGTGTAAGTTATCCTAGTGTTAAAATTAACACCAGGATAAATTATACCTGATTTACTAACCAAACAGGGTATTAAGGTGATATTAAATTTTTATATCACTCTTATACCTTCTTATAGCTCATACCAATCGACCCCTTATAGTGATAACTATCACCAAATATAGGACTACTAGCTCATGGAAACTTCTTAGCTTGCGTAATTAGTTCAAGGCCGGATGTAGCTTATCGGCTGAATCCATAACTTTTTGACACGGAGTATAGAATATATTTAAATCTCAACAAATATTAGATCTAAGCCCATAATTTTAATTAAAATTTTAAAAATTAAACTCGTAATTTTTAAATCTGGAATCCGCCGCTGAAATAGCTATGTTACTTTTTATTGTTGATGTAGGTTACCTCCTTTGTTTTAGGAGAGGCTTGGCTTTAGTGCTGTGATTAATCTATTGAATTAATCTTCACACTTTTAGTTTCTTGTTGTATTTGACAGCGAAGGCGTGAATTATTTGGTATTAGTAGGTTTATCTTTTTGGTATTTTTTAAAGTTATAAAAATGTGTTTGAAAAGTATTTCCTAGTAATAAGTTTCATTAACAAATCTTTGGTTTTCTTAGAGTAAAAGTTCGTAGTCAAACAGAATTTCAACTTTTAAATACAATAATTTCAAAAAAACTGATGATTGCGAAACGAACTTTAGTGCGTGACATAGACAGCTATGGTCTTTATATAATTGTGAGCTACAAATATGGACCCTCACCTTCATTATTTGTTTCCAACTGCAAGCCTATTATAACTTACTCATAAATTAGGTGGATTTACCGTCGAGTTTATGAGTTCTAGATTCTAGAAAAGCAAAGCTATATATTTGATCGTTCAATCAAAAATAATTATATATATATGTGTGTGTGTGTCGGTTATTTTTTTTGTTAAACGGCTATACAGTGTAAAAATTCCTTTTGGCTAGAAAAGACAGTTTAATCTGTTCTAGATAAATTAATTATACAATGAATTTCTTAACACCTATTTTGACAAATATTATAGCATTTTGTCGTACTCGCAGTTAGATTATACGGTAAAGGGTCAAAAATCTCTTTTTACTACTGACAATTGTTTAAAGATACCCTCTGTTATATTAATCGAGCAAAAATACCCCTACTGTCTTACTATTGAAAAAGTATACCCCCAAGTTAACAGTGAGGCCACGTGACAGCCATTTAAACAATTTGATATATTCGAATTTATATTAACACTAACCCGACCCAATACCTGATAGCCACCCTGCATAAAGGCGGATCTACGACGAGTTCTATGAATTCAACTGCATTTGTTTTCTTACTAGCTTGAATTATGTATCCATATAGAAAGAGAAAATTAAAATGTATACATCTAATAATAATAATAATAAGATCGTCGATTACATTCATTCTGAATCTGCTGACTTGACAAGGTGGGTTGCTCTGATGGTAAGCACCCTCCACTTTTAACCAAGAGGTTGTGAGTTCGAGTCACCCCAAGAGCAAGGTGAGAAGTTCTTGGAGGGAAGGATGCTGAGGGTCTATTGGAAACAGCCTCTCTATCCCGAGAGTCTATTCCTGAGGGTCTACTGGAAACAACCTCTCTACCCTAGGGTAGAGGTAAGGTCTGTGTACACACTACCCTCCCCAGACCCCACTTGTAGGATTATACTGAGTTTGTTGTTGTCGTTGTTATACTATTTTCCTTTTTGAGTTTTTGCTATTCCATATATGAACTCACTTTTTCTTGGTCTTTCTTATTGGTGGCTCTTTCAGGATATTTTGAGACATTCTACTAGAGTTTACAAGTAGTATCAAATTGTGCAAAAAGGAGTTACACCTCTTTCTAAATACAATTAATTTTGTTGATATTTAATTAGAGAAAAGAATATCAAGAAGAAGAAGAAAAAAGATGGGGTTTTGGACATTATTTGAAGTGGCATCAATGCCAATATTGCAAGTACTCCTCATAAGTATTTTAGGTGCTTTAATGGCCACTGATTATCTCAAGCTTCTTCACTCTGATACCCGAAGATCTCTTAATAAAGTAAGAATTTTCTTTATTTTTTAAGTATTAATTTTCTTTTATATTTATTTTTGGAATATGTACATGCATTGGCTTCCTATTTACTACTTACTTTATTATATCATCAATTTCTTAATTTTACATACATTCAAACCTCTCTATATATAACAGTCTCATCTGTTCCCATATTCTTTGGATACTACAGTGCAGTGTTGTTATGGAGCACATATATTATAATCAATATGAAAAATTAGTTCCAAAGAAAACTTGGTCATTATAGTGAAGTACCATTATCAGTGGCGGACGCACATGGTCGCAAGCGGGTTCAGCTGAACCCGCTTCGTCAAAAATAATACTGCGTATATGTATAAATTACGATTATACTGCGTATATGTATAAATTACGATTAAAGCTGACCCACTTGACAACTACTATTTTAGGACTAAAGTTATATACTTCTAAGATTGAAACCGCTCGCACAAAATTCTGAATCTGCCACTAACTATTATAAAGTGTAGATATTATAGAGACGTCTGACTGTATTTTATATGTCTTTCTGTAGATAGTGTTTGTGGTATTCACGCCTTCCTTAATGTTTGCAAGTTTGGCAAAGACTGTCACCTTGGACGACATTATCTCATGGTACGTAGTAACAAATTTGAAATTTTAATTCAATATTAATATTTTTCCTTTGTGGAAAAGTGCCCGTAGAAAATGCAGAAAATTTCTAGTGTTAAAGAATATGGATAGTGGAAACTCATATAGCTAATTCAACTTGCTTGAGATTAATGCATGCGGAAGGTAGCCCATTTGGTGATCTTGTTTAATACTACACTAAACTTCTTAATTAATTATTGTGTGTCAGGTGGTTTATGCCCATTAATATAGGGCTAACTTTTCTAGTTGGAGGAATTCTTGGATGGTTAGTTGTGAAAATACTGAAGCCAGGCCTACATTTAGAAGGACTCATTATTGCTACATGCTCAGCAGGTACACAATTATCATTTTTGTTATAAACTTTTTTATTACCTCCCCGGCTTTTCGAGCAATGTTCAAGTTATCTCCGTACAGGTCACGGGTTCGAATCGTGAAACTGATACTTGCATCAGGGTAGTTACATATATCACACCCCCTTGGAGTGCGACCCTTCCTCGGACCCTGGATGAACGTGCGAGATGTTTTGTGCAACGGACAACACCTCTATATTTTACCGGTTTCTTATCTAATAATTTATTCTCTTTAAACAGGTAATTTGGGAAACCTTCTTTTGATAGTAATTCCAGCAATTTGCAAGGAGAAAAGCAGCCCATTTGGTGATCATGGAATTTGTGCCTCTGTTGGTCTGTCATATGCCTCTTTCTCCATGGCAGTAAGTTCTTATAGACTTTTTTTTCTTGGATTATTAATTTCACGTATGAGTACTTTATTGTTCTCATTGTGTAACAATAAAGTCATAAAACATTTTTTGTCATCACATTAAAGTGACTTAACTTTGGAAGGAGAGCCTTTAAGGTCCGAGATACCTATTAGTCATGGGTTCGAGCAGTGGAAACAGCCAGTAATGCTTTCATTAGGGTAGGTTGTCTACATCACACACTCGGATGCTGCCCTTCCAGGACCTGATAAACGTGGAATGTTTTGTGCACCAAATTCTTTTTTATTAAAGTGGCTGAACTCACCACTATATAATAGTAAAGTCGTGCAACTGTTTTTTGTCACGTTAATGTAACTTAATTATGCTACGTGAATTGCCAGTTACTTCAATGTGATAAAAAAGAGTTTTGCGGCTTTAATATTATAGTGGGTAATGTTCGGTTATTTTAATGCGATAAGAAATAATTTTATGATTTTACTGTTATAGTAGTAAAGGTCAATGGAACTATTTCCTTGTAATATATTTACTGCATCAAATTTAGACCAAGATCCATGAATATGGTCTAAGAATCAAGTATTGTTCTAATCCTAACCATTAACTTTGTTGATTTTACAGGTTGGTGGTTTCTACATTTGGACCTACACTTACCATCTAATAAGAAGCTCAACTGTAAAATTTAAAGCACTAAAAGCAGCTGAGGAAGATGCCTTAAAGAAACCAAATAATGATTTTGATGCAAATGAGACATCTCACCTTCTTGAAAGAATTGGCCAAGATGATCTTGCTCTTACCACTCCACCAACAAAATCAACTGCATATGACCCTGAAAATCAAACTGTAAAGTTCCCTTCTTCATGTCACAATATTTTTGTGTTAATTTAACTAATATGGTTACTGAATTTTATTCTAACAATTAAATTCGCTGTAACTATTAAGTCGCTAAGCTTTACAAACTATAATAGTAAAGTTGAAAAATTATTGTAACAACTCAGTCCACTAGTGATATTGTTCGCTTTGGGCTTAGGTCCGGACAGCTTTAAAACGCATCATTAGAGTCTAAGACATGTCTCTTTACATACCCAGCATCTCTCCCGTATTTTGCCGATGTGGAATTCACTTAGGGTGTCACATACACCCCCCTTAGGGACTCAGTGTCCTCGGTGAGGTTTGTTCCACCACCATTCAAGGTTGCACGGGAAGTGACTCTGATACCATATGTACAACCCAGCTCACTAGTGATATTGTGCGCTTTAGACCTAAGTCCGGATAACTTTAAAACGCGTCATTAGAGTCTAAGATCTGTCTACTTATCTACTGTTATAGCAGGTGAAATTCATTTACTTTGACGTGACAAAATAAATATTGTAGCTTATTGTCATAGTGATTAAAGTTCGGTAATAGTACGTGAAATTAAAATTAAAAAGAGGTAGGCATATTTCTAATTCATCAATCAATGTAACTTGCAGAAAACATGTGAAAAAGCAGACATGGAACCAAAGAAAGAGGAAGTATTATCATGGAGTAAATTTTTGCACAAAATTGTGGAGGAGCTATTGGCACCTCCAACAGTTGCAGCAGTAAGTTCTGTCTTTTTATTATACTTAATGCTTTTAATTTTCATTTGGAATATTCCTACAAAGATGAATAACAAATAATAATTACTCTTTTCATTTCATTTCTTGGTAAAATCCAGATTATAGGACTTATATTTGGTTCAGTAACATGGTTGAAAAACCTGATTATTGGTAGTGCTGCTCCTCTTAGAGTTATCCAAGACTCTGTCAAATTACTTGGGTATGTTTCAATCTCCATTCTTTTATTCATGTTGATAAAATCAAATAATTTACTCTGGCAAGAATTAACCTAAATAACTGTCCACACAACTACTTAAACTAAAACTAACCGATCGACGAATATTTAATATAAGTGTAACCAGGTATAATCAGGTATAAAATTATAGCAAATTGGGCAGCTAAAAGAACAGTCCGGTGCATTAAGCTCTCGCTATGCGCAGGGTCCGGGGAAGGGCCGGACCACAATACACATTCTTATCCTGCATTTCTGCAGGAAGTTGTTTCCACGGCTTGAACTCGTGACCACTCTAATGTGATTTACATTTTAAATAAGATTAATAGTTACTAATATTCAAACTCTTGCTTCATTACAATCTTGTTTTCTGTGAAATTGACATCTCACCTTCCACTCAATGCAGGGATGGGACCATTCCATGTATCACTCTTATACTAGGAGGAAACCTCACCCAAGGTAATACTGATGTCATTTCTTGTCCTGATGCTTAACTGAAAGCAATGATAGTTTAGCTAGCATTTTTATGAGGTATTCATATCTCTTAGGAGTATATAATTTGTATAACGCTAAGGTTTAACTTGTGTACACCGACGACGCAAGCATAAAGCAGGTGAAGGGGAGTCTTGGCGTAACTGAAATTACGTACGATAAACTATTGTGATCCGACCCTTTCCCAGACTCTACACACAACAGGAGCTTAGTGCACTAGGCTGCCTTTATTTTAACATTTTTTACCAAGTAACATGTCACTATTTTCAGGATACTAATCTAACCATTTATGGATGGTTATATATTATTATCTTTTAGGTGACTTGATAGTGTAGAAGGGGAGCTTTGGCGTAACTGGTAAAGTTGCTGCCATGTGACCAGGAAGTCACGGGTTCGAGCCGTGAAAACAGTCTCTTGCAGAAATGTAGGGTAAGGCTGCGTACAACTGACCCTCATGGTCCGGCCCTTCCCCGGACCCCGCGCATAGCGGGACCATTAGTGCACCGGGCTGCCCTTTTTTAGGTGACTTGATAGTGTAAAGATCCTTCACACTGTTAGTGGATAGAAGTTAAAGCTACTTAGTGTTAACTTGTATATAGGGATGGCAATTTGAGTCCAAACTCATTTGATCTGCCCAACCTGCTCAAGGTTGGGCCAGTCATTGACCCATCTTGACTCAGCACATCTTAGCCCATCTAAAGTTGGGCTGATTTTAACCCAAATTGATCAACGAGTAACTTTGCTAAAATATCTTTAAAATAATTCTTGTTTGTTTGATATGTCATATATGATCATAACAAAAGAAAAAGAAAACTTATTTTATAAGTAAATACTTCATAAAAAAATAATACACGTTAATTAAAGCTTGATACGAGTTGGGCAGGTTAGGCTATAACCCAAATTTTAGTACATCTTGACCCTGCTCAGCCCAAGTAACTTTTGGATGGGTCATTTGACCTGCTCATTTATTGACTCAGTCCATTTTGAAATCAGTCCAACCGCCCATTTGACACCCCTAATATATACCAACAATATAACTAATTCTTACATTACCGGTGTATTTTACGTATTGTCACATGTAACCTGCCTTATTTTCTAGGCTATTAATCCATTTTTTATGAACAATAATATAGAAACATTTTACATTGTGTTGTCCTAGTTCTCAGATCTTTCTTTTGGGACATTGAAGTTAAATTTTGCATTGCCAACTTGACAGGATTAAGGAAGGCAAAAGTGAAACCAATGATCATAATATCAGTGGTATGTGTGCGGTATATATTCAGTCCTCTAGTAGGAATTCTAGTTCTTAAAGCAGCTGGAAAACTAGGGTTCCTTGCAGCAGATCCCCTTTACAAATTTGTGCTAATGATTCAATACACATTGCCACCTGCCATGAATATCGGTACACTTCAAATGCTCTTAATTCATGTAAATTTAACATGTCGTAGCAAGTTATCTGTCTTATTTTCGAAGTAACTGTTGAGAACGATAAACTAATATATTATGATTATGGCGATATATATACTCGTGCAGGAACAATGACACAATTATTTGATGTAGCACAAGAAGAGTGTTCAGTCCTTTTCTTGTGGACTTATTTGGTTGCAGCATTTGCACTTACTATTTGGTCCACTGTATTCATGTGGCTTTTGTCCTGATTGTCACGAGTAAGGCACAATATGATGATATATATATATAATGGTGTGCTTTTAAGTATTCTTTATGCACATTCTACATTCCTACTTTGGGGAACAAATTGTGAAATATATACCCTATGGAATTAGGTATTAGAAATATACCGTCAGAATAGACATAATACTAGTGTGTGGGACTATTCTATTTGTTTTATTTACCCTCATTATTTTGTTTTTCACTTTGGGTGTGTGTGGTATAACGGAAAATGTTTTTTAAGAAAGTGTTTTTCTAAAATAACAAGTAGTAATCTTATTCATTTTCCGGTGTTTGGTACACAAATTAAGAAAAATATTTTCTCAAGAGTATTCATAAATAATTTTGATACAATAAACATGACGCCATAAACTTTCGAACCAATAACCTTCCGAACCCACAAATTCCATAAATTTCTGAACCGCAAAACTTTCGAAACCGCGAAATTTCGAACCCCTAAACTTCGAAACACATAAACCTCCGAAATTTCGAACCTGTAAATCGAAAGATGAAAAAGTAAAACTGAAAATATATATAAAAAATATATATTTTTTCCTGGGATGGGGAGGGGGCAGTGGGGTGGGGTGGGGGTGCAGAAAAAAGAAAAAATAGAAATTTAAAAAAAAATAAAAAATAAAAACCTTTTTTGTGNAATGTTTCCCCTTTTCTTTAAAACAATTAAAGTTGTAAAAAAGAGACAGGGGGAGGGTGGGTGGTGTAGAAAAATAAAAACAGAAAATTGAAATTACAAAAAGAAAAGTAAATTTTTTTTGCGGGGTGGGGTGGGGGTGGGTGATGATGGAAAAAAACTGTTTTGGAGAGAGGGCATTGGGTGGGGTTAGGTGGGTTGGTGAATGTACGAAATCGGCTGGGGAAGCTTGAGAAGGAGCTTTGGAAAATGTTTTCCCTTATCTTGATAAGGAAAACATTTTCCTCCGATTCAAGAAAATTGAGTTGATAAGGAAAATATTTTCTAAAATATTTAAGCCAACCAAACATAAAAAATTAAAAAATATTTTCCTTCGTACCAAAACACCCTATGTTTTTAGCTTCAATTCTTTTCAAGTAATATGTCCCCCCTTCATAAGGTGCTTGTATGTTGTTCTATATATGTAAGGAAAGTATTTAGTTGATTGTCCTTTGTACATTTATTTCATGGCCAATAGTCAGTAGCGTTAGTTCGAAATCATAAAGTTCAAATCTTAAATTCGCACCGATAAATGTAATAAAATATAGCAATTTGAATACATATATACATCTGAATACATAAATTATATTAGTTAAAAAAATATATGAATACATTCATGGAATAAAGCGAGATAGTGAATATAATGAAATATATAAAATACAGCGAGATAAATTGAAATACAATGAAAAATAAAGACAATGAATGAAATAAAATACAACGAAATGCATTGAAATACATGAAATATATTAACAGAATCTTCAAGAAAGCTCTTGGATATCTCACGTTGCAAAGCCCTAAGAAGGACATGGGGGCTTGACGACGACGACGGCAGTAGAATCCGAATTGAAGTTGATTTTGGGTCAATTATATATCCCAGCAAGTATCAACAAGCCTTTCAAAAATTGATTTAACTTTGAAAACCCAGCTAATGTATAGCCAAATCAACCGAACTCAACAGCTCTTCGAACCCCTTTTTTTTTTTTTACAAAAATTTGTACTTCTCAGCTTTCTCTTTTAGATCTCAAGTTGAAACTTTTCGATTTTTGAAATTCATTTACCGGAGTCAGATTACATTCTTTCTATGGATCCTCCTATGTGTGAGTCTAAGTGGATGAATATGTAATTCAGTATGTGTGTACAGATCTAAGGAAAAATGAAAATTATGTGCATGGGTGTGTATTTTTGGTTTCTCTAATGGGAATGGGAGAGGAAGAAGAAAGGAGGGGAGAGAAACGGCGCTGCGTTTTTGTTAAAGGGGAGGGGATCTAGATAATATAATGATTATTTTATGACTTAAGGATAGAAGGTGACCAAAAATAGATATTTGGCTATAAAAAATCAAAAAGTAATTATGGAATATAATTTTTTAAAAGGATATTTATTTGAAATAAATAAGCTATCAACATTTGCTATAGGAGGTAAAAAATCTTTTTTGATATGGTGTGATATTGTTCGTTTTGAATCAAGCTCGTACGATTTTTCCCAAAAAGCCTCACACCATTGAATGAAAGGTTGGTGTGATGGATGAACAAAAATAATCCTAAGATAAAAATTTGGTATTGTTTTATCCCCTGTTTGGTTACTAATCTTTGGACAAGTTATACCTGAATTAAAATTAGTATTGGGATAACTTATACCTACTAGAGAGTGGAAAAGTAATCCCAGCATAAAGAAGTAAAACTGATCATCCTAAGATTAATACAACATACCAACAATCAATAAGAAATAATACCAGGATAATTATTCTCATCATAACTTGTTTTCAAACGAAACAATCCCTCCCTTCCCCCCTCCACCAAGAGTATCCAACTCCTTATAATTAGCTTATTTTTCTTTTATACATTACATGTGAGACTTTATCCACACACTCAATACATTAAAATCTCTATTGAGATTTCTAGTTAATCTTCTATTGTTGCTTATCTACCAATTAATCACCTTTTTATCACCATTTGAAGTCAAGTAGACAGGCAGATCTAATAACTAAGAGGTTAGCAATGATTATCCAAGGTAAAAATAGCATGGGCTAGCCAGTTTTCGGACTGGTAATTGAAAAATAGCCAGTGTTTGCAAAGTCATTGAAAAATAGCAACTATTTTGCTGCAACACCAAAAGTTCCAGCATAATATACTAGAGATTGGAGCACCTGTGTATAGGGGTGGGCATCTGTTCAGTTCGACTATGAATATTATAGGTTATCGGTTTACAAATATGATAAACTGATGAGATATTAGTTATCGGTTAATCGATTATTGATCATTATCGGTTCAATTATCGGTTTACCCGATAAGATAACTCAATCTAGAGTTAAGCAAAAAAGAGAAGACAATTCACTTGAGTTAAGCAAAAAAGAGAAGAATTCACATATAGTATACTACTCACTTCTGCGTTCTAGCCACAACTAATATTTGAAGCATGTTTTATTTTGACAAACTCATGACCTGTGCAATCTCAAAAACTAATCCTACAACTCCACAAGTATTCCATCTTCAATTCACTAGAAATATTAGTTAACAGGAACATAAATTATAATTTTTTTGTGTCCTGCCAAACCATAATCCAGAGATCAATATCATTTTCCAGAGTCCAGTTGTAGCAAGAGCAACAAAAGTACTAGTAATTCAACAGTTGTCCAAACACAACAAAATAGTGTTAATTCTTCAACAACAATTGTAATACATTAATGACAATACAAAGTAGTAGCAATTTTACCTTAAAATTAACAAGTACAAACATAGTACTAAAACATGAGCACAAAATAAAGAATAAAAAACAATCAAAAATCCTATATTTTTATTATCGAACTCTACTGTAAAACTCAAAAGAAAGGAACGAAATTTGTTCTTAACAAAGAAGTAATTTAGAATACAAACTTACGCTAAGATTCTAAGAATGTGGTTGTACTTTGAATTTTGAAGAAGAATTATTCAGGAATTGAATCAGCGTCCGAAGAGTGAACTGTGAAACATCAATCTTGAATGCGGCTGGGAAAATTGGGAGAAAAAGAGAGAATGATGCCCTTGTTATTTATATACTTAAGGGTAAAATTCTAATTTTATTAAATCTTATTAGGTTATCGGTTAACCCGTTAAGAAATTGGGCAAACCGTTGCACGAATCGATAACCCAATAGTGAAAAAATACAAAACCGTTACCGAACTGTTAATCTAATAACCCGATATTGATACCTTAATAAGCTTCTTTTGGTTCGGGCTATCGGTTATACCCGATATATGCCTAGCCCTACCTGTGTAAGAACTTCTAGTATATTATGCTGGACCAGTATTGTGAACACTTAATTTTTGCCCTAATGCAAATCACTCCTAAAAGTATTCCAAAATAGTTTAGAGTTGTTCATGCATACTTAGAGTTGTTCTAAAATCATTAAAAAAAATCATAAAAAATGTTCGAATCTTGATTTCATAGCATGTTAGATTTTAAATTGCATTTTTAGGATTTAACTACATTGATAAATGCATTTTCTAAAAATCAAAAAATTGCATTCGTATGTTAATTAATTAGTTAGTTGCATTAGTCTATCATTAGGTAAAATAAACAAATAGGCTAGCCACAAAATGAAATTAAAATTAAAATTTGAGTTAGAGTGGCTAATATTAATAAAATTAAAGAAACGAAGAGAGTAAAAGTTGGGTAGTTATTCGTATTGGGCCAAGCACTTCAGCTGGCCCAATCGCTCTTAATCCGCCCTAACCCAAAACCCCACCTGCCCTACCCGATCCGGCCCAATACCCATCCCTCTCACTCAAATGCCCCAAAACCCTTCCCCATTAGGGAGAACATGAGAGACCCCTAATCCCCCTAAAAGACCAGCCACATCTATACACCAAACGGGTTCCCCTTCTTCTTTCTTCTCTATTCATTCACAACCTTAGAGAACAAGACCCTCCCTCTCAACAAACCATAGCGTCGTTCCTTCCCACCTTTTCCATTCACTCTCTTTTATCTCCAGCACAGACCTTAGAGACTAACAAAAATCGAGACCCCTCCTCCTCCCTCAAAAACACCAACAACATCCACCTTCTTCGCCACCAGCCAGACTTCCTCCAAGTCGCCGCCGAGATGAGAAAACCAAGTAGATCCCTCCTCGTTCTTCAACCTAACAGCTAAAAAAGAAACTTCCAGGTCTGAAAAACTCACAAGAAAAGCTCCAAATTAGAAAAGAAAACTGAAATTGGAACAATGAGCCTCCATCGTTTTTTTTTGGTATTAAATTGATGGTTTGCCGAGGACTTCACTGCTGCTTCTCTCTGTTTTCGGCCTTCATTTGGCTAACTCTAGTGTCGTCTTCTGTTCGATTTAGTGGGTCGTGCCGAGGTTCAGTGAGGTTCTTGTTCGTTGGTTCCAAATCCATGTTTATCGTTGGTTTGCTTGTTTGCTACTGGACGCACGAACTCAGGCGCCGGATTCGCTTGTAATAGCTTCTGAAAAAGGTTAATCAAGAATTTAATTCAGGTTCATCTTTTTTCCCTTATGTACTTTTGTGTTGTTGACCTTTATATGATGAGAGCCTGGTTTTAGCTGGTTTACAAATTGTTTAAATCTCTGTTTGCTTTAGATGAAAGTGTTAACTTATGAGATTAACAGATAGAATTCGAACCATGTTTGGTGGGTTTTGAAGTCGTCTAGTGATCGCTTGCAATTTTCATGAATATCTCACTTTTTTGGTCGACTTTAAACATGAAATGAGTTCTGAAATTATCCATTTTACAATTTGGTATGAATAGACCTGTTCACTTATCATGTTTTCCCTCTTTGTTGATTGATGATCATGTCCGAGAACCTTCTTTTCTTGACTTAAATCTGACGGTAGTCGACGTTTTGATTAGTTTAGTTTTGTCTTCTTTTTTGAGTTGGTGTCTGTAAATGCACAGAACATCCGGCGTTTGAACTCTTGTGTCAAAAGGGTTGTAGAAGATTGGTATTGGCGTTTCAATTTTTTGTAGGATGTTAGTCGTTTAGGTATGAATTCTATGCATTCAAATGACTAATTTTCAAATCCAAAGATAGTTAACGGTTCCTGTTTGAGGTCAAGGATAAAACGAAGTTTGACGAAGTGTAAACACTGGTTTGCAATTTAACTCGAGCTGATTTTGTCTTCAACATAGTGATCTTCACGATTGTTGGCCTATTGGTTATTTATTTATTTATTTTAAAAAAGAGGTCATTTTGTTATTCAAGTTCCTTTGTTAATCGAGTTTGGTACAAATCGCATCTCTGGAAGTTGTGTTACTGAATTCGTATTGGTTATGATTGATTGAACTTGGAACTCGTGGCTTAAGTGTGTTTGAGTCTTCTGTATAGCTATTTCCTTTTGTTGGTGTCATATTCTATTAAAATGGTTGAATGATGGGTTGTTTGTGTTTTAGTCTGATTCCTTTGTCCCCTGACATTGTGGCTCTAGTGACACATGAGATTATCATATAGTTTGATCTGATTCAAATTTTGGGGTTTGTACTTCCCTGATGTGCATTAGATTAGTGGGAATGACGTGAGCTTTCAATTGAAACAAGAGGTATTATTACCCTTTAATGTATTCAAGCAGTTATGGAGCTTAATTCAAAATAGGATACTGGATCAGAAGATTAAGTAATTAAAAGAAGAGTGAGGTCACTAGAGTAATAACATGTCATATCATATCTGACATAAACAATAATCTCAAACTTAGTCCTTGAACAAACATATACTTTGTAGTCCAAAATACTTCTTAGACGAATACTACTAATAATTTAGGAAACGACAAAGAACTTATGAAAATAATAGTTTGCTTCAAATATGCAATTAAATCATCGTGACCA
Organism: Nicotiana undulata; assembly: GCA_005239495.1. Lineage (NCBI taxonomy): Eukaryota > Viridiplantae > Streptophyta > Magnoliopsida > Solanales > Solanaceae > Nicotiana > Nicotiana undulata. Next base: position 16,229 of record ML284470.1, read on the forward strand.
TAGTCATGATTACGTAATCTACACTTGGGTTTGCATTTCATGCTACCCGACCATAACTTCAAACAATAACTAAAATCAACACGTTGTAAATTGGGGGTGCATTTCATGTGGCGCATTTGCAATGTGTCCAAAAATGACAAGTGCACGCCATCATGATTTGTTTCAAAGTAATCCATAAATATTAAAAGCGGTTAAATAGTAAAAGGCTAAAATACACAATAGGTTTAAAATATGTAAATAATTAGACAATTAGGCCAAATATTAATAGTTAAGCGACCGTGCTAGAACCACGGAATCCGGGAGTGCCTATCACCTCTCGGGTTAACAGAATTTCTTACCCGGATTTCTGGCTCGCAGACTTTAAAACAGAGTAAAAAATTCCTCGATTTGGGATTCTAAATAAATAAATGGTGTCCCGGGACACCGTAAAAAATCCGGGTGGCGACTCTGAAAATAAATAAATAAATCCCAAAATCGATTATGTCATTTAAATTAGAAAAACTCACTTATCCCACCCATACCGGGGAAAAAAGAGGTGTGACAGCTCTGGCGACTCTGCTGGGGATAAAAACCCATAATCTCTGGTTCAAGATTCAAGAATTCGAGCTTAGAATAACTGTTATATTTGGTTGTATTATCTGATTTTTACATGTTTGAACCTAATGTGCTAAATGCCGCTTTTTACCGCTTTGATATTATTTGGATTGTATATAAACTGTTACGAAACCCTCTTCTCTATGAGTCTTCTAAATCATCTGGAAAGTGTGCACTTCGTGTGACTTCTTTCTGTTAGAGTCATACCCCAATTTTAGAACGAGGTTCGGACAAGTTGCAAAGTCGGTGAAGCTTCTGTATTCCCGGTGCTCTGCCCCTCCTCGGCTTCAGATATCCGCTTGGGTAAGCCAGGTCTAGAACAATAAACCGCATGATTTAAACTTAGAATAACATAGCCTCATGCCGGATCCCTAGTAGGTGTATTTGTTTGCATCACGTACATTTGACTTAGGGGACTCAACACAGTGGTTGGGTCCGTCTAGGACAGGTGTACCCGAAATAAAAGACCATCCTGATGCATCTTACGTGCTACCTGGCATCTGTTTGTTTCAGCTTGCATGATGACGGGCTTTTAGAGTAGGAAAGAAAATACCAAGAGTGAGAGGTAGGTATTCGAAATCTGAAACTCTGTCTTAAAAAGAAGAAAGAAAATAAGTGAATGTTTTCTAAAGTCATGTTTCCCCGGTTCCGTCAAAACTGACAGAACTACGCGGGTCTGATTCTCACCGGATGTGAGATACATAGGCAAACCTCATCGGTTCCGGCCCCCAATATTTAAAAAAAAATTCAAAAAATATTTTTCTCTAATTTCTTCTTTAGGAGTATTTTCTCATGAAATTCCAAACAAATAAAAGATAAAAAATAAAAGTTTCAGAACCCAAAAATATTTTTTCATTAAAAAAAAAGGACAAATCAAAATACCAAAAAATATTTTCTACCTTTTTATTTTTCACAATTTTCAAAAAATCTCAAAAATATTTTTTCTTCTTTAGAAACGTCTTTCTTAGAGATCCCAATTTCAAAAATCCAAAAAAATATTTTTCTTTAGTTCCTTCCTGAAAATCCCAAACAAATAAAAAAAAAGGAAAAGATTTTTTTTTTATAAAAAAAGTAAAATAATCAATCAAAAACTCAAAAATATATTTTTTCCTTCTTTAGGAGTATTTTTCAAAAAATTAAAAAGAAAGATTAGAAAACAAAACTTAAAAAAACAAAGAATTCCTTTTCTTCTTTAGAAATCTTCTTTCGCAACTGTCATAAAAATTGGAAAGTTGAAGTCCAAATGTATTTTCGCTTTTTTTAAGAAGTTTGCTTTCGGAAATTATAAAGAAAACTCGGAATAATTGAAATATTTTCTTTGTAGAAGTCCTTTAAAAAAAAAAAAAAATAAAGAAAACAAATCTAATCAAAAACCAAAAAAAAAAAAATTAACCTTTAAAGAAGTCTTTTTCTCAAAAAAATAAAAAAAATCAAAAATCTAAAAGTATATTCTCCTTCTTCTGTAGAAGCCTTTCTTCCGAAAATTCCAAAAAACCAAAAAAAATAAAATATTTCCCTTCTACCTTACAAGTTTTTCTTTCAAAAAATTCAAAAAAAAAAAAAATTCAAAAAATATATATTCTATTTTTCATTAGACGTCTTTCTTTCTAAAAAAAAAAAAAAGAAAAAACGAATCAAATCCAATTTTTTTTTCTTTCTGCTTAAAAAAAAAAAGAAACTAAACGAATGGAAATTCAATAAATTATTTTCTTGTTACTTCTGAAATTTTCTAAGTTCAAAACAAAAGAAAAAGAATTTTTAGAAGTCTTTAGCCCAGAAATTTTTTAAAAATCTAAAATCTAAAATCTAAAAAAAAAATTCTTTCTTCTCTAGAAGTCTTTATTTCCAAATATTCAAAAAGAAGAAAAAAAATCAAATCCAAAATACATACCTCCTCTATGTGAAGTATTTTTCCAAAAATTAAAAAAAAAATTAAAGAAAAGAAAAATTAAATCAAAGCCCAAAAGAGAAAATTCTTGCTTTTTTTAAAGTCTTTCTTTCAAACATTTCAAAAGAAAAATAAAAATAAAAAAAGCGCCAAAATATTTTCCTTCTTTCAAAAACTTCAATAAAAAAAACAAAAACAAAAATCAAAATCCAAAGAATATATGTGTTTTTCTTTTTCCAAAAGCTTTCATGGCTTGAGGTTTTTTTTAACCAATAAAAAGAGAGAAAAAAGAAAGAAAGAGAGTTAGCTTATTTACTCCATTCTCAATTTTCCCGAACTACGCAAGATCTGATTCATGCGGCGTCATGATACATAGGCAATCCCTATAGGATTCGATCATAGCCATAAAATTTTTAAAAAGATAGAGAGAAAAGAAAGAAAAAAAGAGAGACAAAATTTAAAAAAAAAAAAAAAAAAAAAAAAAAAAAAAAAAAAAAAAAAAAAAAAAAAAAAAGGAANCGAAAATAACCAAAAGAAACCGAAGAGAAGAGGGAAAGATAAAGTTTGAAAGGGACATTTAAAGGCCGGGATGAAACACTGCAGTCGTTCAAACACATGGTAGAAGCGTTTAACTGTTAGGTGAATTGCATCCCCAATATGTGATTCCCTATATGTTAAATGTCTCAAACTAACCAGGTAGGTGGTTGATTTTGTTGGCAGTCCGATTTCTCATCCTTCACGAGATTCAAAGGCATAGATGGCCTCCGCAAGCAATCTACCAATCATCAATCTTGAGGATAGCCCGACATCGGCTATTCTACAGCCAGAATCAGCAATTGCTGAAGAAAATAGAATATTGCGTGGCCGCATGTTGGAAATGTGGGATGCCTGGTCTAACGGTAGGGAACCGCCAAGTATAATCCATGGTTTTCCTTAGTTGATTCTCAGTTCTGATGGGCTTACCAACATCCTTATGCCCAACCCATTCATCCCACGTGGGCACCCTCTAATGCCATCTAATGGCCCCGTAATGCCTTCTGCGGTCCACCCCCAGGCGCTGGATTCAAGTGCACCGCCAACAATGTTCACCTCGTCACCAATCTCCACTCCAGCACAACCAACAGTGCCCAAGACAAACTCTTATCCTCAGCACCCGCAATATGAGTCTCCCATGGGTCAGGAAAGAACGATGAGAAATCCCGAGCAGGTATGACTCGGAAGATGAGAAGCCTAGAGCAAAGCTTAAATAACATGCAGGGTTTGAGTGGTCAGAAGATGTCTCGTACTCCGATTTATGCATGTTTCCACATGTTCACCTGCCGGTTGGTTTCAAGACGCCAGAGTTTGGAAAATATGACGGGCACGGAGACTCGATCGCTCACTTGAAACGATATTGTAACCAGCTGAGGGGTGCTGGTGGAAAAGAAGAGTTGCTAATGGCCTACTTTGGAGAAAGCCTCACCGGGATCGCTTCTGAATGGTATATGGATCAAGAAATCACCCATTGGCATGTGTGGGACGATATGGCCTGAGACTTTGTCCGGAATTCCAGTATAATGTGGATATCGCTCCTGACAGGAACTATTTGACTAATTTAAAAAAAACTGCCCGCGAATATGCTGTCAAATGGCGTGAGCAAGATGCCAGGGTAAAACCTCCAATGGACGAAGCAGAAATGTTACAGTCTTCCTACAGGCCAAAGAGGCAGACTACTTCCAGAACATGATGTCTGCTATGGGTAGACCATTCGCCGAGGCTATCAAAATTGGGGAGATGGTCCAAAATGGTTTGGAAATGGGCCGAATCTTGAGTCAAGCTGCTTTTAAGGCTGCATCACAGGCCTTTCAGAATGGTTCGGGGGTTTGATGAGTAGAAACGGGATAGAAGACGGAGCCATGATGGCTTCGAGCTTGAAGGGGGCCCGCAGGAAATTCAACCAATCATATATGCTTCCTAAAGGCCCACAAGATTATTATCCCCATCAAGATGTTTTTTATGCCGTGGCACCGCCTCCCTATGCGGTGATGAACGCGCAATCTTACACGCGGCCACATCATTATACACAAAACCGAGCTCCACCTCTGTCACGACCCCAAATCCTAACAGGTCGTGATGGCACCTATCGTGGAACTAGGCTAGCTAACTATCACATAACTACACATTTGTTTTAATATAATTTCTCAAAATCAATAATAACCAGCAAACAAGGTATCAAATAATTTCTTTAAGTCTTTAAACATCAATAATATAATTCAACAGTCTAAACAAATCCCCCAAAACTGGAGTCAACCGATCACGAGCATCTAAAAATAAAATAAAACTCTGCTAATGTCATAACCAATGTCTAGGAATGAAATACTAAGACTAATAAAGGAAGGGTAATGGAGAAGCTGCGGACGCTGGACAGCTACCTCGAAATCCCAAAAGCTGATGACAACGAAACAACTACTGCTCCGAACCAGTACCTGGATCTGCACACAGGGGTGCATGGAGTAATGATGAGTACACTAACTCAGTAGTAATTAAAATAAATAACAGTCTGAAGAATAAGAAACACACAGCACAGATACACCAATCCACAAAATAGTAAAACATCAAGTCTCAATACAGTATATATAATTTCGAAAATCAGTTTCCACAAAATCATTTGAAACAAGTATATTTTCCAATATTTCTCAGTAAAACTCTCAGTAATATCAATTTGAAAAATGAAGTGAATCATAGTCAAAACTAAGTAAAATATCGTCATAGAACTGCCCCTCGGGCCATAGTCATCACTCGTAAATATTCCCTCAGCACCTCACCATCACTCAGTATCAGTCACTCTACACCTCACAGTCACTCAGCATCAGCCCACCGGGCAACCTCACTGTCACTCGTACCTCCAAATTACTCATCACTCGGCACTCGGCACTCGCACTCAGCAGGTACCTGCGCTCACTGGGGGTGTGTACAGATTCCGGAGGGGCTCCTACAATCCAAGCGCTATAAACAAGCCAAATCATGGCATCAATCACTCTCAGGAACTCGACCTCTCTCATATCATAACATCCTCACCACATTGGCCCTCGGCCTCACTCAGTAAGACACTCACAACATGCCACTTGGGCCATAAATAAATGGGGTTCTCGACCCAAAATAGTATTTCATTTCAAGAAATAGTAATATCATCAAATAAGAGTGTCAACAATTTCATAAGAAATACTGAGTGTAAAATCATAGTTCCAAAGTGAGGAATATCAGTAAAATAGCCCCCAAGGGGTTAAACAGATCGGCACTAGGCCCCAAATATGGCTTACAACCGAATTATATCAAATCGTAGTAATACTATAGAGAATAGGCTTTGAAAGCAGTTTCGCAACTCAATAGTTGCCTAAAAAGGAACATTTTTCCAAATTTCCAATTCGTGCACGCCCCACACTCGTCATCCAGTGTGTGAGTCACTCCAATTCCGTGAAAGGATGTAAAGTCCGGGGTTTCATACCCTCAGGACAGGATTTAAAGACATTACTTACCTCAAACTAGCCTGAAAAGCTACTCTGCAATCCGCTTGCCTCTCGAATCAACTTCCGAGTGCTCCAAATCTATAAAGATCTGATTTTTCTCATCAAATTATGCTAAGGGAATGCATTCCAATTGAAAAATACCATTTTTTTTGCACAAAACCCGAAATTAGCCAAAACCTGACCCCCGAGCCCGCATCTCGGAACTCAACAAATTTTATACCAAAATGTTCTTCATCATCTCAAGAGTACGTACATATAAAGAACTAGAAAATCAGAGTTCGTTTGACCCCTCAAATCATCCCTAAAAGGTCTCATATTCTCAAGCCCTAATTCCACCTTTTTCTACTGATTTTCATAAATTAAACAATGATAGTTTGGTCCTTAATCATATATAGTCGAGTTATAGGGTCCAAAATCCTTACCTCAATGAATAACAATGGTTTTCTCTTTTAAAATTCGCCTCAAAAGCTCTCTTCCCATTCAAAAATGGTGGAAAAGTGGATATTGGTCGCGGAGGGTTTATTTAAATACTGCCCAAGTTTTTAATAAAATACTCAGTGCGGTCGCATGCACTCAGGCGCGTTCGCACAGTGCATTCCTCACTCCCTCACGCGATCTCACCACACTGCCTGCGTTCGCACAGTGCATCACTCACCCCCACGCGCGCCTCTACCTTAGTACGATCGCACACCATTTCCTCGCGACCGCACTGCCTTCTCTCCCTCCACTATGCGATCACACCTCCTCACCTGGGATCGCACAGAACAATTTCCTGGGCCTCACCAACTGACTTATGCGATCGCATACATCATCCCGCGATCGCATAGAAGAATTTCACACCTGCAACACACCAGCAAAACAACTATTTTTCTAAGTCCAAAAGTGCCCGTTAACCACTCGAAATCAATCCGAACCCCTCGGGACCCCAACCAAATTTACCACCACATCATAAATGATCATTCAAACTTAGTTGCACTCTCGGAACACCAAAAATAACATCAAAACACCAAAATCATGTCGGATTCAAGCCTAAGAACTTTGAAATTTTAAAATCCCACCAACGATGCCGAAACTATCCAAAACTTATCCGATTGACCTGAAATTTTGCAGACATATCCAAAATGACATTACAAAACTGTTCCAACTTCCGTAATTCCATTACGACTCCGATAGACTAATTTCCACTGCCGACCGGAATCACCAAAAACTAACTTTCGCCAATTCAAGCCTAATTCTACACCGGACATCACAAAAATATCGTGAACACACTCCTAAGTCCCAAATCACCTAACGAACCTATCCGAGCCATAAAATATGCATTCTGAGGTCGTTTACCAATATGGCAACTCTCAGTTGACTTTTCCCACTTTAAGGCTATTTTTAGAGACTAAGTGTCTCAATTCTCACTACAACCATTTTGATTCCGAGCCTACCAACTCTCACACATCATAAACAACATAACCAACCTATGACAAGGCAATAACAGTAAATATAATACAGATTCTACGTAACGACCGCCCAGATCGTTACACTGCCATAACCCAAAACCTCACCTGCCCGACCCGGTCTGGCCCACTACCCATCCCCCTCACTTAAATGCCCCAAAATCCTTCCCCATTAGGGAGAACAGGGGAGACCCCTAACCCCCCTAAAAGACCACCCGCATCTATACACCAGACGAGCTCCTCTTCTTCTTTCTTCTCTATTCATTCACAACCTTAGAGAACAAGACCCTCCCTCTCAACTAACCATAGCGCCATTCCTTCCCACCTTTTCCTTCCTCGCTCTCTTTTATCTCCAGCACAGACCTTAGAGACTAACAAAATTGAGACCCCTCCTCCTCCTTCAAAAACACCACCACCAGCCACTTTCTTCGCCACCAGCCAGACTTCCTCCAAGCCGCTGCCGAGATGAGAAAACCAAGTAGATCCCTCCTCATTCTTCAACCTAACAGCTAAAAAAGAAACTTCCAGATCTGGAAAACTCAAAAGAAAAGCTCCAAATTAGAAAAGAAAACTGAAATTGGAACAATGAGCCTCCATCTTTTTTTTTTGGTATTAAATTGCTGGTTTACCGAGGAATTCACTGTTTCTTCTCTCTATTTTCGGCCTTCATTTGGCTCACTTTAGTGTTATTTTCTGTTCGATTTTAGCGGGCCGAGGTTCAGTGAGGTTCTTGTTCGTTGGTTATTGTTGTATTGCTTGTTTGCTACTGGACGCACGAACTTCGGCGCCGAATTCGCTTGTAATAGCTTCTGAAAAAGGTTAATCAAGAATTTAATTCAGGTTAATTTTCTCCCTTCTGTACTTTTGTGTTGTTGACCTTTATATGATGAGAGCCTGGTTTTAGCTGGTTTACAATTTGTTCAAATCTCTGTTTGCTTTAGATAAAAATGTTAACATATGAGATTAACAGATAGAATTCGAACCATGTTTGGTGGGTTTTGAAGTCATCCTGTGATCACTTGCAATTTTCATGAATATCTCACTTGTTTGGTCGACTTTAAATATGAAATGAGTTCTGAAATTATCCATTTTACAATTTGGTATGAATCGACATGTTCTCTTATCCTGTTTTCCCTCTTTGTTGACTGATGATCATGTTCGAGAACCTTCTTTTCTTGACTTAAATCTGTCGGTAGTCTACGTTTTTATTAGTTTAGTTTTGTCTTCTTTTTTGAGTTGGTGTCTGTAAATGCACAGAACATCCGGCGTTTGAACTCTTGTGTCAAAAGGGTTGTAGAAGATTGGTATTGGAGTTTCAGTTTTATGCAGGATGTTAGTCGCTTAGGCATGAATTTTATGCATTCAAATGACTAATTTTCAAACCAAAGATAGTTAACGGTTCCTGTTTGAGGTAAAGGATAAAACGAAGTTTGACAAAGTGTAAACACTGGTTTGCAACTTAACTCGAGTTGATTTTGTCTTCAACATAGTGATCTTCATGATTGTTGGCCTATTGGTTATTTATTTTATTTTATTTTAAAAAAGGAGGTCATTTTGTCATTCAAGTTCCTTTGTTAATCGAGTTTGTTACAAATCGCATCTCTAGCAGTCGTGTTACTGAATTCGTATTGGTTATGATTGATTGAAATTGGAACTCGTGGCTTAAGTGCGTTTGAGTCTTCTGTATAGCTATTTCCTTTTGTTGGTGTCATATTCTATTAAAATAGTTAAATGATGGGTTGTTTGTGTTTTAGTCTGATTCATTTGTCCCCTGACAAAATTGTGGCTTCAGTGACACATGAGATTATCATATAGTTTGATCTGATTCAAGTTTTGGGGTTTGTACCTCCCTGATGTGCATTGGATTAGTGGGAATGGCGTGAGCTTTCAATTGAAACATTAGGTATTATTACCCTTTAATGTATTCAAGCAGTTATGGAGCTTAATTCAAAATAGGATACTGGATCAGGAGATTAAGTAATTAAAAGAAGAGTGAGGTCATTAGAGTAATAAAAGGTCATATCATATCTGACATAAACAATAATCTCAAACTTAGTCCTTGAACAAACATATACTTTGTAGTCCAAAGTACTTCTTAGACTAATACTACAAATAATTTAGGAAAAGACAAAGAACTTATGAAAATAATAGTTTGCTTCAAATATGCAATTAAATCATCGTGATCATAGCCATGATTACGTAATCTACACTCGGGTTTGCATTTCATGCTACCCGACCACAACTTCAAACAGTAACTAAAATCAACACGTTGTAAATTGCGGGTGCATTTCATGTGGCGCATTTGCAATGTGTCCAAAAACGACAAGTGCACGCCATCGTGATTTGTTTCAGAGTAATCCATAAGTATTAAAAGCGGTTAAAAAGTAAAAGGCTAAAATACACTATAGGTTTAATATATGTAAATAATTAGACAATTAGGCCAAATATTAATAGTTACGAGACCGTGCTAGAACCACGGAATCCAGGAGTGCCTAACACCTTCTCCCGAGTTAACAGAATTCCTTATCCGGATTTCTGGTTTGCAGACTTTAAAACAGAGACAAAAATTCCTCGATTTGGGATTCTAAATAAATAAATGGTGTCCGGGGACACCGTAAAAAGTTCGAGTGGCGACTCTGAAAATAAATAAATAAATCCCAAAATCGATTATGTCACTTAAATTGGAAAAACTCCCTTATCTCACCCATACCGGAAAAAAGGAGGCGTGACAATTATATTATGGTGTAACCCCAGTATATTATGATGGAATTCCAGTATATTCATACTAAAAAATATATCGGAACTCCATCATAATATACTGGAGTTCTAGTATATTTATACTGGAACTCCATCATAATATACGGGAGTACCAGTAAAATGTACTAGAGCTCCAGTATATTATGTTTGAAGTTCACATGTAAAAAATTCGAACTCCAGTATATTATGCTGGAATATTTTTCGAATTTTGAACAATGTTTTCGTTCGAATTTATCTTTACATAAAAAGTGGCTAAATTTCGATTACTTTTGAAACGGTAACTATTTTCCAATTACCACTTATCAATCTGGCTTTGTTTTAATATCTCTCCGACAGAGACAACCCACTGCATGAGTACTTAAACATCACAACTAAAGCCCAATAACCCTTAAGAGTATCCAACTCCTTATAATTAGCTCACTTTTCGTTACTATTTTTCATGTGAGATTTTGTTCACACAATCACCACACTGAAATCTCTTTTGAGATTTCTTGTTAATCTTCTACTGATTTTTCAATCTACCGGTCAATCACTTTTTTATCACCATTTGAAGTCTAAGTATACAGGCAGATGTAATAACTAAGAGGTTTGCGATGATCATATGAATCCAAGAGAGAGAACCCACTCCATGAGTACTAATGGGCCTGGGCTTAAACATCACAACTAAAGCCCAATCAACACCTACCTTAGGCCCGTAAAAATTCACTTGTTGAAATAGAAGAGACATTTGCATAAAATAGTTACAAAATAGTCGGTTCTAGGGCCGTGCATAATTTGGTAAATACCGAATTACCGTATTGAAAATTTTGATATTTGGTACTCGATATTTTTGTATTCGGTATGGTGTTTGGTTTAAGTTTTAAGAAAAATGGTATTAGGTATGGTATTTGGTATTTTAAAATGAAATACCGAAATACCGATACCGTACCACAATATATATTATATTACACAATACACATATTATTAATTATATCATAAATATAAAAAACTAAAATTTTACTTTTCTTTATTCTCTAAGCTAATCAATTAATTCTAAGTAAGTACAAGACATTTCTAATGAATTATGTTCAGTTTTCTCTCTCACTTGTTGGTTTTGGACAAACTTTTGTCAACATACGTTCTTAGTTTTGTACTTTGAGTACTTTAGTTAAGAATACTACAATATATGATTCTATACACTAGTTAGTATTCAGATCGAATAAACCGAACCTGAAAGGAGAAAAATCAAACCGTACCAAATTTACTTAGGTACGGTATTAATATAGCATTTTAAGAAACCGAATACCGAAGACATTGAACCAAATTATTTAAATATCGTACCGTATCGACCGACGAACACCCCAAACAGTTTTTCAGTAAATAAGCTTGAAAAGACTTTCTCCCCTATGCTCTGTTCTTCACTTCTTCTTCTCTCGGTGTCTCGAATTCCGGGACATTGTCCTACCTTTTCACTTGTATAAGTACAAACTCCAGAACACTATCATGAACTCTATATCAATTTTATAAGTTCGAATTGTAGGACACTCAATGAATTTTAAGAAAAACTCGTTTACGATGTGCAGTGCTCATTTAGCATGTTTATCTCTGTTGAAGCATATTGAATTTACTATCATTTGCTGATGTTTTTGTTAAAAGAGTGATCACGCTCAACTCTAGTCCTAAAGAGGATAAGCGATCGCTGCAAATACAGTCCGGTCTAAGAGTCCGGAGTTGAATCTCACAGAGAACTAAGGTTTCGCCATAATTATTCAATATCGCTAAGAAGACAAGCTCGAATAAATTTCTAAGTTATAAAAATTAAGATTCTTATACCTAACTAATTAACTAAGAAACTAAAATAATAAATTAACAACTAAAGATACTAAAGGTTGGAGATTAAATTTAGGAGGTCTAGAGTTATGATTTTCCCAAATGTTGGAATCCTTCCCGCTATGTTCCCTACAATTTCGCCTATGTATTCTCTACTGATCGTTATCACTTTAGATGTCGTAGTTCTCTCTCGAGCAACTACAACAATTTACTAGACATATTCTCTCGAACTACGCTAGTTGGCTTTATCTAACCACTTATTATGGCCACGTCAAAGCTTTGTTCTTTCTAAACCTACCTTTAAACCCGCTGTATTGATTTCTTACATACGTTAGGAGTGACGTTGTTCAACAACCACCTAAATATATATCCTTTCTCAAGCAACACATAATATATAGGCACAGTCAATCGATGATCATTTAATCAACTGAAATAAGCACGTAGTTTAACAAATAGACAAATTCAAAGGTTAAATTATATTAAAACATAACAAGAATACATCCTCCAAGAGGTTCCATAAAAATCCTAGATAACAAATTAGCTATTCATAATAGTACGCAAAACTACAATTCTAAAATTCATAACCAATAATAGAAATAGGAAGAAGGAAGTGAAAAACTCGTAGAACAATTCTCCGCCTTGGTCCTAGTGTGTTTTGCCTCCTTAGGTCGAATCTGTGTAAAAAGTCCTTAAAATATCATTTTCCATATAAATATACAAAGTAGGTTCGGTCCCAAACAATTATACATTCTCCTACGCAAAAAAAGACACTTTTTCCCGGATTGCGCGGTCAGTGCGCGACTGCGCACTTGCCGCGCAATTGTCACCCTGTTTTATTTGGAATTTAGAAAAACGTAAAACACGAAAGTTGTATAACTTTGAATTATATTTCCAACCATGTATTGTAGAGCCCAAATGGAGTTCTGAGTAAAACGTTATGTACATTTTACTAGACAGTGCGCAATATACCTACTCGATTCTTCGTTCGTTCTTAACTATCATCCGTTGATCCCGTACAAGATCCCGACTTAATTCTTGGTCTTTTAATCAGACTTCAAAGCTTCAATCACTTGTATTCATTTCATAACATCTACATAGTTTGGAATCACTCCTACAAGACATAAAACACACAATTAGTACAAAACACTAGCGATTAAAGCTCAAACTCAATTAAAGTGCAGTAAATTAGAGTGTAATAAGCGACTAAAATACGTAATTATAGCCTATCATCGACACCCCACACTTAAAACATTGCTCGTCCTCGAGTAATCAAACTACACTTTATATAGACACGACCTTTTTAAACAATTCTCCTAACTCATCACACCAAGAATACTCAAAATAAACTAAGCACAAAACCGTAACATCTTCACCTCAAAATTTGACTAACAAGTACCACACATTATTCACAACTCACCCACTTACTCTAACATAGAGGTCACTGACATTATCTTTTCTTCATGAATCAAGTGCCCTCACACAACAAAAGAGAGTAGTTCCACACAATAAAATTTAAGAACACTTAGGAACTCAATATAGTAAGAATTCACTCGCTCTCAGAAATAACATTCATATGCCACAAAAGATGCACCATAGGCTTGCACGGAGTGTAATACTCTACTAATCGAGCTCATTCAGTCTAGGATCAAGTAGGACTTTATTTGGTTGTAATGTAGGCTGTGGGATGGGTATGATACATTTAGATATAAGAGTGACTACATCTTCCTAAGCACTTTAATACATATTTAACATTCAAACCTCATACGTATGTCAAACCAAGCTCCACTTTCACATCAATGTATATTACCCCATACTTCTTTAAGCACAATTACATCTCACCACTTATCAAGGAATTTTTGTTTTCACAGCAATACAACTGTTTTTTTCCTTTTCTTCTTTTTCAATTCAAGTGGCTCTTACTTTTATAAAATATTGCACCTTTCTCCTTATTTCATTGTTTCCACTCAAAAGCCAAACCAACCACCCCACACTTTAAATTTTACATAATTCATAAAACGTGCTCATGAGAGGTTAGAAGGTTCAAATAGATGGTTAATTCAAACAAATGGGTAAGGCTTTAACGTGGTTGCCAAAGAAACATGATTACATGATCAAAGGGGTTAACTGCGATACATAATAATTAGGCGGGTAAAATATACATATCTGGCTCAACAAAGAAGCGCATATATCATTTTCAAGACTGAACCTATTATTTCGCTTTGCAAACACACGGGGCAAGTTATAGGCATCAAATACAGTGCACAGAATAACACTCAAACCTTACACACACATGACACATAACTCACTCAGGATTGGATTCATCAAGACACTCTAGTCAAAATAGTTAAGCAAATTTAAAATCATACAATTTAAGGTACTTATACAAGAGTCAAAAACTGAGCCTAAGCGTCACAACCAAAGTACTCACTATTCTCAAGGCATAACTAAGTCGAGGGATATTGCTTCAATTCAAAACACAACACAATGACTCATATTCCTAAAAAAATAAAATTAGCTACACCCGGTTCAAACAAAACCCTTGGAAAAGAACCGCGGCACAAAAAAATATCAAGGGGTAATTGCTACACTACCTAACAGAAGAAACTTTTTTTTTTGTCTTTTTCCTTTCAACTTAAATCCCTCAAGAAAATTTTCTAATAGATCCATAGTCGGGAAAACTCCAATCTTTTTTGTTTTTGTAAAAAAAAAATTATTCAATTAAATTAACACAACTAAAATAGCATAGAAAGCCACCCAGACAATCTCCTCACCCCACACTTGAAATTGTGCATTGTCCCCAATGCACACCCATACATACAAGAGGGTAAAGAAACTCACTGGTAGGCCAAAGGCCGAAGCACTAGCATCTCATGGGGTACTCAGATTTTTCTCAGGCCTGGTCCTTGGTACGGGTACCTCACACTTAGTTCCAACTATCTGGTTTGCTGTTGCATCTTTCCAATGGATTTGCGTTCCATGCTCCTAAAAACCAAAAATCGACACTACAAGAATAATACAATAATAAAAAATAAATAAGCGCTTGATTGCCTCCCAACAATCGCTTGATTTAGCGTCGCGAATCACTTTTTGACTCCACTTTGAACTTATGAATTGGACCCCAAATTTTTCTTCAAGCTTATTATTATGCTCTTGGGGCGGTACAAATTTTTGTGAGCCAAAAATTAGATAAAGTCTCATGCACTTTTTGTCTCTCCACCGAGGAGTGTCATTTTGCCTAGACGGACTTGAAAATTTCAAAATATAAGGCTCATCTACCTCTTCCATGGACTCTTTTTATGCTCGTAAAGGTCCATTCCCATTTCACCATCCGAACATACTGTAGAGAAGTGTTTGGAATAAGGTCCAACACACTCGAATACATAAACTTCAAGATTTTTTACCTCCTCAACACCAATCACACTAGAGTCAACTTAATTTGTGTCTTCAATGTCCTTGGTTGACTCTAGTATTACTTTTTCAACATCGGCATCCTCAAATTCTAGTTGGATAAATTATTGGTGTTTTACTCTGACCTTCTCCATTAGCACCTCAATTTCAATGTCTAATTCATACTCTTCTTGACTACTATCCTCAATATTGGCTTGTTGAGCATTAAATGAGTCAACTAGTTGACTCACTTGTGCTTCCAGGTTGCGAATAGTAGCATATTGCCTTTGTATGTTTGGTTGTTTCTCATTATTTTGTTCCACAAGGCACCTTAGCATATTCTTGATCTCCTTCAGGTCATTATCACTAGGTTCTTTGTTCCTATTAACTTTACAAGAAAAAGAAGAACCGTCAAAGTAAGGGGTTGGGAGAAGATAAGAAATAAGCACAACCATGAAAGTGACCATCTTGACCACCACACATATCACATACATTCCACACATAAGATTGAGTTGCTGCACATAACTCGCTCTCGAGAATATTTTGATAATTTTGCTATGGGTGATTTTTCTCAACAATATGCATAAAGAGGATTCAAAGTAGAATTACCAACATCAAAACTCTCATAATTCTAAGATGCCATATTTTTTTAAAATTAATAAGTAAACAAAAATAAAAATAATCAAATACAAAAAATAAAATAAAAAGTTCAAACTTGAAACCTAGCAATATGTACACCTACAGCTACACTGTTAGTTCCCTGGCAACAGCGCCAAAATTTGATCACGCCCAACTCTAGACCTAAAAAGAATAAGCGGTCGCTGCAAATATAATCCGGTCTAAGAGTCCGGAGTCGAATCCCACAGAAACTAAGGTTTAGCCATAATTGTTCAATATCGCTAAGAAGACAAACTCGGATAAATTTCTAAGTTATAAAAATTAAGATTCTTATACCTAACTAATTAACTAAGAAACTAAAACAATAAATTAACAACTAAAGATACTAAGGGTTGAAGATTAAATTTAGAAGGTCTAGAGTTATGATTTCCCCAAATGTTAGAATCCTTCCCGCTATATTTGCTACAATTTCACCTATGTATTCTCTACTGATCGTGAGCACTTTAGGTGCCATAATTCTCTCTCGAGCAACTGCAACAATTTACTAGACATATTCTCCCGAACTACGCTAGTTGGCTTTATCTAACCGCTCATTATGACCACGTCAAGGCTTTGTTATTTCTAAACCTACCTTTAAACTCGTTGTGTTAATTTCTCACATACGTTAGGAGTGACGTTGTTCAACAACCATCTAAATATGTATCCTTTCTCAAGCAACATGTCACACCCCTTTTCTACCCCCCAAAAGATGTACATGTTAGATATATGTTATGGATTGTGGGTTAAAGGGTTTTTCCAATTGAAGTGACAAATTTGAGTAGGAATTATTTTATTTACAGAGTCGCCACTTGGAATTGATTTTTCGGTGTTCCTAGTCACCTTTTATTTGAATCCCTAATCAAAGAAAAGTTGACTCTATTTTTTATCGGTCCGCGAAAACAAAGTTCGGGTAAGAAATTTTATTGACCGGGGAGAAGGTGTAAGGCATTCCCCGAGTCCCGTGATTCTAGCACGGTTGCTTTATTGACTTAAACTTGGTTTGAATTAATTTTGGACAAAGTGTGATTTATATTATTTTCATGTTTTACCTATCCGCTTTTAATTATTAAAATTATTAAAGAAATATTTGAATAAAATTGTCCTGATCGCACCATACAAGAGAATGTGCGACCGAGATGACATTTATTAAATTTTGTTACAACAACGCTACGTAAGTGAATCCGCAGTCATGAAAAGTTATTAATTTTGGAAAAAATTACTACATGTGAGAAAATTAATTTTGAAATTCTACAAATGTCAAGTACCACACTACGCAAGTGAATCCGCGTTTTTTTAGCAAATGGTTAGTTAAATTAAAAATTAACTAAATCTAATAGGTATGGTATAAGATTATTGAATTAATTTATTGAATATTAAACATCACGCTACGCCGGCGATTCCGTGAGTTAAAGCGTGCCTACTAATAGCCTAGCATTTAAATTAATTAACTAAGAAAGCGATTAAATTATTTTAATTTGTAGAGGAGAAACTCAGTTTTTATTGAAAGTTAATCGTGAGACAAACATGGAGTTGAAAGTTGGATCGGCCTTGTTAGCAAGTGAAAATGGGCCAGCTATGAAAATACACTTGGGATTGGGCCGCTGGAATTATTTACAAAAGAAAGGGCCCAGCAGCTTATTAAGAAAATATGGGCCTGCTGAAATTACTAAAAGGGAAATGGACCATCTATTAAAATAGTTTGGACTTGATCACGTTGGGCCTAGTATTTCTGCCCAAAATCCTTGTAACGACCTGGCCGGTCGTTTTGAGAGTTAGCGCCCCGAGCCCCTAATAAAAGCTTCTCCCATGTCTTATTATGCTAATGAAACGAGTCGGACAGTTGAGTGATGAAAATTGGAGTGTTTTCGGACATATAGTCCTTTAAGGTGAGCTTTGACCTTAGAAATTGGACCGTAGCGGGAGCTGTGTGAAGACGGACCCGGAATGGAAACCCGTCGACTCTGTTAGCTCCGTTGAGTGATTTCGGGGTTGGGAGCGTGTTCGGAATGTGTTTTTGAGTCCAGACGTAGATTTAGGCTTGAATTGGCGAAAGTCAGAATTTCGGCGATTTCGGCCGATAGGTGAGATTTTGATATCGGACTCGGAATGGAATTCCGAAAGCGACAGCAGGTCCGAAATGTCATTTATGACTTGTGTGAAAAATTTGAGGTCATTCGGACGAGTTTAGACGTGGTTCGGCATCGGGGGTGAATTCTTGAAATTCCTATGATTCTTAGGCTTGAATCTATTCATTTTTGACGTGTTTTTAAGGCTCGACCAAGTTCGAATAAGGTATTTGGACTAGTTGGTGGTTTTGGTTGAGGTCCCGGAGGCCTCGGGTGTGTTTCGAGTGTTCAAACGAACACGTTTTAGCCTAAGTCTCCAGCTGTATTGCTGGTTTTTCTACAGCTGTTTGGCCTTCTCTGGGATCGCAGATGTAGGCTCGTGATCGCATAGAGCCTTCTGGGAAGGCACGAAAAATCTTTCTCCGCAATCACAGAAGAGTATGCGCGATCGCAGTGTTGTGGAAATTAAACCACCGCGATCGCATGTGTCATGTCGCGATCGCACAGTGCTGTTGGTGGTCTGGGCAAGGCTAGGGAATTACTCTGTGCGATCGCAAGGCCCTCCCGCGATCGCGAAGCGCAGGGGCGTGAAGGTACGCGATCGCAGGCCCCTATCCGCGATCGCATAGGGTTATTTGGGGCGCGTGGATTTTTACCCTCCGCGATCGCGATTGAAGTTCCGCGATCGCACTTCATTAAAATACATGGGCAGAATATTAAACCCATTTTCGAGGGTTAAAACTTATTTCACCATTTTTGAGTTTTGAGAGCTCGAGAGAGGCGATCTTTGAGAGGATTTTCACCTGGGTAATCGAGGTAAGTGATTTGTAAACACCATAGGCTAATT
Source organism: Nicotiana undulata (assembly GCA_005239495.1). Taxonomy (NCBI): domain Eukaryota; kingdom Viridiplantae; phylum Streptophyta; class Magnoliopsida; order Solanales; family Solanaceae; genus Nicotiana; species Nicotiana undulata. Next base: position 35,185 of record ML284470.1, read on the forward strand.
CCCATGTTCCTAATTTTAAATTCCACCCTTAAATTCGAGATTTTTGAGTTGAAATTGGGGGAAATTGGAAGAAACTTTCTAGACCGATTTTTGGGGTTTTGATTGGGTATTTGACCCCCGATTTGAGATATTTTCATATGGTTATACTCGTGAGTGAATAAGGGTTCATAAAATATAAATTTTACCCGATTCCGAGATGTGGGCCCAAGGGGCGTTTTGGTCAAATTTGCTAATTTCGCGTATTAGTCCCGAATTAATTAGTTACTTTGATTTCTTGAATTTATATTTACATTATACCATCAAATTGAATAGATTTGGGCCACCCGGAGTTGGATACTCGTGGCAAGAGTGTGATTATTGATTGATTTGCACAGTCGAGGTAAGTGGCTTGCCTAACTCTGTGTTGGAGAATTTTCCTTAGGCATTTTACTGGTTTTTGCTATAAAAACCCCGTGTACGTGAGGTGACGAGCGCGTGCACAGGATATTTTCACTGAAGTTCCATAGTTCTTTGTACAAAATGCTTCCTTTTCAACTCTATTATTACTGTTATCATTTAAATTGCATAATAACTTAAGATTTATCATGGTAAATTGATTTCTAACTGATTTTCCAGTCGTTACTATTCTTTGAAAATGATTTAATGATTTTACTTCGAGATTTCCAACTGGTTTTTCCTCAAACCCTTAAACTACGTTATTTTGGAGATTTACTTTATATTACGTATAAATACAGGGATCGCGGGCATAGACTTGAGCCTTTCCCTCATACTACATTTCATACATAGGGATTGCGGGCGGAGACCTGAGCCTTTCCCTCATTCTGCATTGCAGGGATTGCGGGCATAGACCTGAGCCTTTCCCTCATACTACATTGCATACATAGGGATTGCGGGCAGAGACCTGAGCCTTTCCCTCATTCTGCATTGCAGGGATTGCGGGCATAGACCTGAGCCTTTCCCTCATACTACATTGCATACATAGGGATTGCGGGCAGAGACCTGAGCCTTTCCCTCATTCTGCATTGCATACAGGGATTGCGGGCATAGACCTGAGCTTTTTCCTCATACTACATTGTATACATAGGGATTGCGGGCAGAGACCTGAGTCTTTCCCTCATACTGCATTGCATACATAGGGA
>ML284473.1:0-32967 GCA_005239495.1 Nicotiana undulata
AAACGAGCCCTAATCTAAGCAATATGGTATTAAATGTGCCGAAATTCTCCGGCACATCAGTAGCTGCTCAAACTGCCTACGTTGCTCCTCACAGTGAGACTAGGGAACATACTTCTCCAAGAAGATAGTGGAGAACTACTACCAGGTGAGGGGTGCTGAACCAACAGGCCTATGCCTCTCAAAAGACTCCCACCAAGTGAAAGCAGCACCAGAAAACTGAAATGTAGCAAATGAGACCCTAGTAGTCTCCAGAATCCCAGCAGTACGAAATATCCTCTAACACTTATCCAGAAATCCCTAGGCATCCTCGCCCTCTACGTCGCTGAATGTCGGGGGTTGAAGTCTACTAAACCTCTCCAGCATGCGCTGCTCATCCTCTGGCATATATGGAACCATATATCCCTGAACTAGAGCAACCGGCTGGACTGGGACTGCCCCCGGTGTCTGAAGTCCCTGTACAATTTGCTCAGGTGTTCAGGCAGCTGGAGTCTGAGTGCCTCCCTCGGCCTGAGATTTAGCGACAGTGGTAGACATAGCAACTGCCTGAGCCAAGCTAGTACACACTGACAAAATATGAGCCAGGGTCTCCTGAAGACCCGGAATAACGACGAGCGTTGTCGGATCCTGAGCCTGTCCCGCTGGAATACCCACGGCGGGAACTTGATCCTGAATAGTAGGGGGATCAACTGGTACTGCCCTGGCTGCTGCGCGGGATGGTCCCCTACCTCTACCACGGCCTCGACCGCAACCTCGACCTCTCGCTGGTCTAGATGTTGTCTAGTCACCCTGATCCGTAGCACGTATCCTCACAATCTGTGAGATAATGAAACAACAAAAGTTCATATTTCCAGAATCAATGGAATGGCACGACAGAATTCAAGAAAATGCAACATTTCCTATGAGTTCTGTAGCCTCTCGAAGATAAGTACAGACGTCTCTGTACCGATCCACAAGACTCTACTAAACATGCTCATGACCGTTGAGTCCTAGGTAACCTAGTGCTCTGATACCAAATTGTCACGACCCCAAATCAACAAGGGTCGTGATGGCGCCTATTGTGAAACTAGGCTAGCCCTTTACATAGTGAAATCAACTTTTGTCTGTTTTATAGAAATATAAACTCATAAACTGATAAAGATCCACGTTTACGACAGTTTCAACAGGAATAATAATAAGGACAAGCAATCTAAACCGCCTCCAGACCTCGGGAGTCAACTATCATGAGCATCTAGTGTAGAAAATACAAAGTATAAAAATATATCTTTGCCACTAATACAGGTCCAAAACATCAAAGTCTAGAGTAGGAAGGGAAGAAAGGTTAGTTGTGAACGCTGGGCAGCTACCTCGATCCCTGGTCAATCTCCAAAGCACACGAGAAGTCGACTAGCGACCTGGTCCGGTACCTGGATCTACACACAGAGGTGCAGGGAGTAATGTGAGTACGCCAACTCAGTAAGTAACCAAAGTAACTAAAAACTTGAGTGCAGTGACGAGCATTTCTAAAATCATATTTCTTTTATAAAAATAGTAATTCAACTTTTGTTAGAAAAGTCCAGTATAACGATGAGTGAGAAAAATAGTAAAATTCACAAGGTGTCCGCCTTTCAGGCACAATATCTCTCATAACAAGGTATCTCAGTCACTCATGTCTCCACTGTCAGTATGTCATGCTCTCACTAAGCACTCTCACTCAACAAGTACCAGATATCCACTCAACTATTGCGGCGTGCATCCCGATCCAATACATATATATATACATATATTGCTGCGGCGTGCAGCCCGATCCATATATAATACGATGTGGCGTGCAGCCTGATCCATATAATAGTCGATTGTGCTCACTTAGGGTGTACAGACTCCGTAGGGGATCCTACAGCCCAAGCACTATGTTGCTGCGGCGTGCAGATCGATCCATATAATAGTCGACTGTGCTCACTGGGGGTGTACAAACTCCGGAGGGGCTCCTACAACCCAATCACTATGTTGTTGCGGCGTGCAGCTCGATCTATATATAATGTATATTGTTGCGGCGTGCATCCCGATCCATATAATATATAATATATATTGTTGCGGTGTGCAACCTGATCCATATAATATATAATATATATTGTTGCGGCGTGCAACCCGATCCATAACTATCCTCACATACTCGGCTCTCGGCCTCACAGAGTCATCCTCACAAGCCACTCGGGCTACTCATATCAACTCACGAGGCGCAGCCCCCAAATTCCTCTTAGAGTTTCAAGATAATGTAATAACAGTGAAAATAACAATAAGTAGAAAACAAGACTGAGTTCGCAAATGTTCTATCAGAATAGTGTGAGAATAGTATAAAAGTACCTCTGAAGGTCAAAACAGGTCGGCACAAGGCCCCAAACATGGCTTATAGCCCATAAACAAGTATAGATTTCTAAAATACAAGATATCGTAGGGTTTAAAATCGAATCTTAATAGTTGCTACGTGACGGACCAAGTCATAGTCCCTATAGGTGCACGCCCACACGCTCGTCACCTAGCATGTGCGTCACCTCATTTACCAAAACAATGTAAAATACCGGGGTTACATACCCTCAGGTTTAGAGTTACAATCGTTACTTACCTCAAAACAGTCCAACAAGCTACTCCGCAATACTCTTGCCCCTTGGAGTCCAAATGACCCCTCAAATACCCATTTTAAGGTCTCTTAATATCAAGCCCTAATTACCCATTTTGTACTGATGTTTCCCAATTTTTCACCACTATTTAGATCTTTAATCACATATAAACGAGTTATGAAGTCAAGAATATTACCTCCAAGTGATTCCTCTTTGGTTTCCTAAAAAATCTCTCTCAAAAGCTTCAATCCCGTTCAAAAATGGTGGAAAAATGAATAAGGGTCGCGGATTGGCTATTTAAAACTGCCAGGCTTTACTCACTGCGATTGCGGGACCACCCACGCGATCGCGAAGAACAAACTTACTGCCTCCAAATTTTACTCATTGCGATCGCATCATTGACCCATGATAACTAGGGATTTTACCTTATTTTACACTATTTCGTACTTAGGTTTTGGATAAAATTGTATGCAAAATAATCCCAAAGGCTTACTTGTTGTGCTTGTTGCAGGGTTTAGTAAAAAAGGATGACAAACAGTCAAAGACCTTCTCAAAAAGGAGTGAAACCTGCACAAGTACCAAGACCAAGCACAGGCAGAGTTCAATTGACCAGTGCGGACCGCAGTCCATTTTATGTGGTCCGCACTCGAGAGATCAGAGAGTGCTTTCCAAGGCAAATTTCATCGCGGACCGCGGTGGAGAGATTCAGAGAGGGGTTTTTGAAGGCCAAACCAATGCGGTCCACGGTGGAGAGATTCAGAGAAGTTGTTTTCAAGGCAAGACCAACGTGGACCGCGGTCCATTTTACGCGGTCCGCACTGAGGAGATTTAGAAACCCCATGCCTTGAAGGTCAGGAGACTACCGCGGACCGCAGTCCATTTTGCGCGGTCCTCGTTGAAGCCACCGCGGTCACAGTCCAGTTTATGCGGACCGCGGTGTCCAAGTTCAGAGGTCAAGATTTCCAAGCCAAAATCCTCACCGCGGCCGCGGTCCATTTTGTGCGGTCCGCGGTGACCCCGCAGGGGTATTTTTGTCCAGAAAATTTGGCCAAGTATAAATAGTTTCTTTTCTTATTTTTAGGTCAAGCTTTGTACTGAGATATAGTAAGGAGCTCGTGAACAACTTTTCTTCAGCTGTTTGAGTACTTTTAGAAGGATTTCAACATTGAATCTTGCAATTTTAGTTTATAATTCAATTATATGGGTTTTGCTTCATCTATTTCTCTGAAATCTTCAGTTATTATGAGTAGCTAAACCCATTAGCTAGGGTTGTGGCTCAACCCTAGTGTGGGTGTTTAATGAGTCCTTTAAATTAAGGCTTAGAAGTTTATGGGTGTTTGGTATTTGGGCTGATTTGTGGTTTTCATGTTAAAATTGGTGGTTGCAAACACTAATTGGTGTTTATTTGACTTGGGTTCTTCTTAAGAAAGAGAACTTGAGTCTAGAAAATCAGCCAAACAAGGAATTGGGACGAAATCAAGATATTGATAGTCTCAATTAATGGGTTAAACCTAGAGATAGTAAAACCCTACTTGAACCAATATTGCTTGCATAAATTTGACACCCAATTGACCTCGAGAGAGGAAATTATGGCAAAGCCACTCAAACTACCGAGAGGTATAGAGTGGCTAATTTCGTGCATTGGTTATGCCATGTTCCCTTTGCTAACATCTCTGCCTTAGGTATTGGATCCCGTTAAATATTCGCCTTGGAGAAAGTCATAACCCTAGTGCCTTTTATCCATTAAGAAAACAACCAAAACGACATTCGTTAGTTAATTAGCAAATTACCATTAGTATAAACTGTAGTATAATTGTCAAACCAAAAAGTATGAAAAGTGCAATTAAGAGCACAAAACACTACTAGATTACCTAGAAACTCAATTCCCACAATCATAACTCCATGTGGATTCGATCCCGATCTTTCGGGTAAAAGCTGCTTCGACCCTCATCTTGCGACTTTATAGTAGTGTAGGTGAGAGACGATCAACCCACGTGATCGCGAAGCTTCGACTCCCTGACCTATGCGATCGCGTACCCAATCACGCGATCGCGAAGAACAATTGCAACAACCTCACGCGCCCCGTTTCCTTCTACATGATCGCACAAGGAACCACACGACCCCACTGCTCAAGACTGCCCAACATATGCGATCGCAAAACCTAATACGCGATCGCATAGAACAATTCTACATGTCTCAATATTTACTCTACGTAATCGCAGCAATTACCACGTGATCGCAATTAAGAAAAAAATATGATGCTCAAACACCAGAAAAATAGCAGACTCCTTAAGACCAAAAATGCCCGTTTGAGCATCCGAAATACACTCGAGGCCCTCGGGACCTCAACCAAACTTAGTCGAGCCTTCGAAATGCCAAAAACAACGTAAAACACCAAAATCACATTAAATTCAAGGCTATGAACTTTGAAATTTCTAAATTCCACCAACGATGCTGAAACCATCCAAAACACCTCCGATTGACTTGAAAATTTGCACACATGTCCAAAATGACATTATGAACCTGATCCAACTTCCGGAACTCCATTTCGACCCCGATAGCCTATTTTCCACTGCCGAACGGAAATCGCCAAAAACTAACTTTCACCAATTCAAGCATAATTCTACACCGGACATCGAAACCTCATTCCGAACACACCTCTAAGTCCCAAATCACCTAACGAAGCTACCCGAGCCACAAAATCTGCATTCTGAATTCATTTACCAATAAGTCAACTCCTAGTTGACTTTTCCAATTATAGGGCTACTTAAAGAGACTAAGTGTCTCAATTTTCACTACAATCATTCCGAACCTGAACCAACCGACCCCAACACATCATAAACATTCTAAACAATGCATGACCAAGCAGAAACAGGAATAATAGTGCAAATTCTACAGAACGACCGGCCTGGTCGTTAAAAAATCCGAAGCCCCTGGATAAATATTAGAAAAATGGAAGCCGTTGGATTAAAGTTTTTTTTATCCAAGGCCTTCCATTTTTTTTATTTTTGTTAGAAAATGGGATTTTCGTAATCTTTTTGAAGGCACCCACACGAATTCCTTGGAGAGAAAGCTTGGAAGCTTCTGGGTTGAGTATATATAGGTGTAATTTCCAGATTTTAGAGGGGGTGGGGGTGGGGATGGGGGGAGGAGACAGAAATTAGGAAGAAAAAAAGAGGCTAGGGTTTGAGTGAGTTTCTATCTTTTGATATTCTTTTCTGAGAATTTAGATTCAAAAACGACATTTTCAGAGACAATTCTAGTTTAGTTTTCTTTAGTGTTCTTCATTAAAATAAAAAAAATCGGGTTCTTCCCATTTTTCTACCTTTGTATTTTTTTTATTTTTCAGAAAATACAAAAAAAATCAGCTTCTTTGGTAAGGGTTTTGCCTCAAAATTATGGATTCCATTTCAATTTAGAAGTCGTTTTGTGTTGAGGTTGTGTTTAAATTTGATATTTTCCGGTGATGTTTGTGTTTGCGGTCGAGTTCCGTCGAGGTTAGTTGTTGTTGTTCGGAAATTCCAGTTGAAATCCTCTGTTGCAGATCTATTCATTTGGCACGATTCACTTGCCGTAATTTCTGAAACTCTATTAATTGAAAGCTAAAACCTCAGGTCTATTCTATCTCTCTTTCTCACTTTAATTTGTTTTCTATGTGACTAAAACATAAAAAGAGCCATTAAAACTGGTTGAGATAACTTAAGTTTCATGGATTAAGGATAATAATTCAATTTTAAATCTAAAGGTATAGGGGTTTAAAGAGGAAATCAGTTGTCCACATTACTTCCGTAGTAGTTAAATAAGGAAGTTTTCTTGTTCTACTCTATTTGGAATATCATGGCATAATTTCTCGTCAGTAATTTTTGTCGTGCATTCAGGCTTCTAGGAATGAAGTATATGCTTATATTGGATATCTAATAATCATGGACTCATTTTTAAAATAATAAAGTAGTTAGTATTAGGATGACATATCTTATTTTATTTGAATCAAAATTGCTTACGTCTCTAGAGTAGTTTTCTTTTACTACTTGTTCACTCTATTTCCTTATTATTATTTTTGTCATCTTTCAATTATCTTTTCCTTCTTAAGGATGTTAATTGAAGGGACGTAATATGAGTATATATAGGATGCTTGCTACTTTTTCGATTCTTTTTAAAAAGGGGATTTGTTTGTCTCAACTTTGGTCAGTGTAAATTCCATTATTAGTTTAGATTTAGCCATGTGTATTCCTTTATGACATGATTAATTAAAGGATTTTGGCTCATGAGTGGGATGTTATAACGACCCGACCGGTCGTTTTGAGAATTTGTACTTTGCTCGGTAGTTTGAGGGCATAAATAGCTCTGTGTGATGTATTATGACTTATTCGAATTGTCAGTTTTGGGTTTCAGGTCATTCAGAATCGGTTTGGAAAAATGAGTTTGTTGTTGGAGCTTTAAGTTGATAGAGTTGACCAAGTTTGACTTTTCAACAATTTGACCCCGGAACGGAGTTTTGATGGTTCTGTTAGGTCCGGATGGTGATTTTTGACTCAGGCGTATGCTTGGATTTACATTTGGATGTTTCTAGAAGGTTTATGCACAAATTGGCGAAAATTAGAAATTTGAAGGCTTAGAAAGTTCATAAGTTTGTCTGAAAAAATTGACTTTGAGGATGTCAAATTCGGATTATGGTTTCGGGAATTTGAATAGCTTCATCATGTCATTTGGGACTTGTGTACAAATTTTGAGTTCATTCCAGGATGATTTGATATGTTTCAGCGCGTGTTTTGGAAATTTGAAAGTTCAAAGGTCATAGATTTTGATTTGGATTGCGATTCATCGTTTCGATGTTTTTATGTGTATTTTGAAGCCTCGAGTAGGTTCGTGTTATGTTATGTGACTTGTGGGTATGATTGGACAGGGTCAAGAGGGGCTCAGGCATGTTTTGGATTGATTTCGGACCATTTTTCTTCATGTTGCTATTGCTGAGGAGCTGCTGGTTCTGGTGTTCCACACCTGCGATTGATAGTGGCAAGTGCGATGGCCGCAGAAGAGGATAAAAGGGAACAGGTGCGGATGCGCAGGTGCATCGAGCGGAAGCGCATGTGTGAGTGTCTTTGCAGATGCAGAGTTTGATACCGCAGGTGCGTGGGTTGCTGGGCAAGGCCATTTTTCGCAGATGCGATGATTTTCCGCAAAAGCGGTGGTCGCAGGTGCAACGTATTGTCCGCAAATGCGAAAATGAGAAGAACCTATAATTCGAGGTCTTTGGTTTCTATCTTCATTTTTGGACTTTGGAGCTCGGATTGGGCGACTTTGGAGAGGAGATTTTCCAACAACTTTGGGTAAGTGTTCTCTATCTTATATCACGAATCTACCTTCATTTTTAGCAATTGATTGATGAATTTAAAGAGAAAATTGGGGGGTTTGTCCTAAAAGTTTTATAATATGAATTTTTGTGTTTTGAACACCAATTTGGAGTCGGATTTGAGTGAAACTAGTATGGTTGGACTCATAGTTGAATGGATTGTCGGATTTTGTGAGTTTTGTTGAGTTCCGAGAAGCGGGCCCGAGTTGGGCTTTTTGGACAATTACGGGTTTTGATTCACAATTTGACCTTTTTCGATTGGGATTGGTTCCTTTAGCATGGTTTGATGTATTTGAGTTGTTTTTGGTTAGTTTCGAGTCGTTTGAAGGTTGGAAAGAGCGAGATGGAATTTTTGGAGCATCGCTGGGCTTGCTCGGTATTGGAATTTGCTTGTTCGAGGTAAGTAACTCTACTAAACTTAGTGTTGAAGGTATGAAACCCCGAGAAAATTCATATGATATGGATATTTAGATGTGACACGCAAGCTAGATGATGGGCGTGTGAGCGTGCACCGTGTGGGATTGAGACTTGGTCTGTCTCGGGAGACTGTAAAGTTGGTTAGCCCATTGTTATTATCTATTCATCTTGTTTTTGAGTTAATGAATGTCTTACATGTTAGAAACCATGCTTAGGCTATGTGATAATACTGTTGGGACCCGCAGTGGTCGTAAATATTTCAAATTGACTGCTAATTGTTATCTTGTACTCAGTCACTGTTTACTTATGCATTATATCTCATCTCTCTCTCCTGATTTGATTAATACTTGTTATACTCCATGTTTGGGCTGTTATTGTGATATTTGTGAGGCTGGAGAGGCTAGTGACTGACATAGGGTCTGAGTGCCGGGTTGCGAGTTGTGTGAGTCATGTTGGATCGAACTGCGGGCCGCAGAAATGTTGGATTAGGTTGCATGAAGAAATAAGCCTTCGGGCCATGTTATCGGATCAGGATGCACGCCGCAACAATATATGGATCAGTATGCACGCCGCAACAATATTGGATCGGGCTGCATGCCGCAATAGTATTGGATCGGGCTGCACGTCGCATTAGTATTAGGTCGGGTTGCACACCGCAGCAATATAGCGCTTGGGCTGAAGGAGCCCCTCCGGATTCTGAACACCCCCAATGAGCGTAGTCGTCTATATATATATGTGGAGCGGGCTGCACGCCGCAACAGTTATTATACAACACCGAGTGATTTAGTATGCTGAGTATCGAGCTTAGTGAGAGAGGATTAGAGGCAGTGAGATTGAGTACTCTGAGAGTGCGAGTACATGATTCATCTCTGAGATATATGGCATTTACATGCACACGTGATATACAGGCATAGAGATGCATTTTCCTCATGTTATATAGTATCATGTCATTCATGACTTATTATACACATTGATATGTGGGTATAGGGAGGTATTTTATACGTGTTATTTGGAAAGAAAATGATATATTTTATTTATTTTTGGAAAGGATATTTGGAAATTTATAGTTTCAAACTTACTCGTACTTTTGGCATTTTCAGTAAGAGATTTGGGATTTTTACTGGTATTCTTGAAAAGCATGATCATTTTCTTGAACTGTGAACGAGTTGAGCGCTTTTACTTTAGAGATACTTTTTATTACTTCTATTATGTTGTTATGGACTATTGTAGAATACCGATATTGGACCTGACCTTGTGATAGCTTATCACTTCTTTCAATCTAAGGTTAGGTTAGTTACTTACTTAGTATATGGGGTCGGTTGTACTGACTACACTTCTACACATTGCGTGCAGATATTGATTAATGTTGTTGCTGTGTTCGATGGTTGAGGGACTTAAAGATGTTCCTGCGTCCCTGTTCTAGTTGCCTCCTTGTTCGGGGTAGCCTTAGATTATAAAACTCTGGTTATGTACTTCTCAAATAGACTATGTATTTATTTCATTTTCGTTTGGTAAACTCTATTCGTAGAAGCTCATCATTTGTACTACCAGTCCTTGTGAAATGTATAAAATTCCGTAAATTTACTTTCATTTAATTGTCTTGTTAATATAATTGAAATTGGATATTTATTAGTTGGATTACCTAGATCGTTGAGTTAGGTTCCATCACGACTAGTGGATTTTGGGCCGTGACAGATTGGTATTTGAGCTCTAGGTTCATAGGTTCTACAAGTCATGAGCAAGTATCTAGTAGAGTCTTGCGGATCGGTATGATGACTTCCATACCCATCTTTGAGAGGCTACAGGGAATTTAGGATATACTTTCCATCTTTCTTTCCTTATCATGCGGAATTGATTCAGCGTGAAGCGTAATCCTTTGAATTGCTTCCACGCATTCGTATGCGCACATGAGCGCTCGGTATCAGTCGTGCATCGACGACTTGTAATTCCCTGGATGAAGTGCGAGATGTGATTTCTGTATGCTGATGAAGGGCCAGTCTGGAGGACTTGAGGTCGGTTTTTGACCGTAGCTTGAGCACAGAGATGTTGATTATATGAGCACGTGCTTGTGGATTTATATGTCTGGTAGTGTCCCTATTAGTGGTATTTGTGGATGGATGGATACGTGATGAGTATGATGTGACTGTGAGATGTGTTCATATGAACTGAATGTGACGAGAAGAATTTGCTTGAGGTGTAGAAAGAACTAATTGTGCTTGATTTTCATCCCGATTTGACGTATAGTCTCGAGTTATGGGTGTGTTGAAGGATCCTTTTCATGTTGTTTAGTTGAAGAGTGAAGTAGATTTTCATGTCGTGATATGAGTTCAGACTCAGGAAGATTAAGTGATTGCGTAATAGTTTGGTTGTGGAAGGGTATAAAAAGATGTCAGTTTGAGGCTAAGCATATGGGTTATCTCCTATGGGATGTCCTGAAGTTGTGTGATCCCTATATTGTTTTGTAGCGGGTAATCTTTTACCAGTGAAATATATGTGTTGCAATTTGAGTTTGGATCGCTTATGAGAGTGGGCTTGACTGTTACAAGGGTGAATGCGAGATTTGCATATGCTTTGCGGTACTATATGGTTTGTGTTACTTGAGCTTAGGAAGGGTTTAGTTAAATCCTATTGCGGTGCTATGCCAGTATTGGGGTGGCCATTGCAAGTTATCAGATGCTTTATTCCTTGGCTTTGAGCCAAGTGGGGGAGTCTGCTATCGACGAGTTGATTGCGCGGTTATGTATTGTATTGGTTTCAGTTTGAGGTATGTTGGTGAATCAGTTATGGTTTACAGAGGTTGATATCGAGGATGACTCAAGTAAAGGAAATTCTGGATAAGGGTGGATGATAGGCTATAACTGCGTATTTTAGTCGCGTATTACACTCTAATTTACTGCACTTTAATTGAGTTTGAGCTTTAATCGCTAGTGTTTTGTACTAATTGTGTGTTTTATGCCTTGTAGGAGTGATTTCGAGCTATAGGTGTTATGGAATGAATTAAAGTGATTTGGAGCTTTGATGTCTGAGTAAAAGCCCAAGGAATTAAGCCGGAATCGTGTTCAGGGGTCAAATTTGATAGTTAAGAACAAACGAAGACTCGAGGAGGCATATTGCGCACTGTCTAGTACAATAGACATAACTCTTTTCTCTGAACTCCGTTTGATCTATATAATATATGGTTGGAAAGCTAACTCAAAGGGATACAACTTTCATGTTTTACATTTTCCCAAATTTCAAACGGAATAGGGTGAAACACGCGGTCGAAACCGCGATCGCGGACCTGACGCGCAAATGAAAAGCAGAAACTTTTCGATATGCGCGGACACTAACGTGGTCTTAGCGCGGCCGCGCTACTCCAGACCTGAAAAACTATTCTTTTTCGCGTAGGAGAAGGTATAATTGTTTGGGCACGACCTTACTTGGTATATATACATGAAAAATGGTATTTTGAGGAGGTTGGACATACTTTTGACACAGATTCGACCTAAGGAGGCAGATACACAATAGGAGCAAGGCGGGAAATTCTTCTACGAGTTTTTCCTTCCTCTGCCTATTTTTCATTGTTGGTTATGACTTTTAGTATTGTAGTTTTACATACTATCATGAATAGCTAATTTGTTATCTAGGGTTTTGATGGAACCTTTTGTAGGATAAATTCTTGTTATGTTTTTATATAATTTAGTCATAGTATTTTCTCTATTTGTTCAACTATATTATTCTTGTGGTTGATTAAAGATCTCTCAATTAGATGTGCCTATTTAGTATGTATTAATCGGGAGAGAGTGCATATTTAGGTAGTTGTTGAACAACATCACTCCCGACTTATGTGAGGAATCAATAACCAAGGTTTTAAAGGTGGGATTAGGGATAACGAAACCTTGGGTGTGATCTAAGTGAGCTGTAATTAAAGCCAGCTAGCGTAACTCGGAAGAGTATGTCTAGTAAATTTTCGTAATTACTCGGGAGAGAATTACAACACGCGGAGAGCTCATGATCGGTAGAGAATACTTAGGCAAAATTATAGAAGACATAGAGGGAAAGATTCTGACAATTGGGGAAATCATAACTCTAGACCTCCTTAATATTTTCTCTAACCCGTAGTATCTTTAATGTTAATTTACTATTTTAATTTGTTAGTTAGTTAGTTAAACACTAGAATATTAATATCTGTAAGTTAGGAATTGTTCAAGCTTGTATTCTTGGTGATAGTGAACAGCTGTAGCTAAGCCTTAGTTCTCTGTGGGATTCGACTTCGGACTTGTAAACCGGATTATATTTGCAACGACCGCTTAGCCTTTTTATAAGGCATAGTTGGGCGTGATCAAGGGTTGTGTTACACTCTATGGGAACATGGAAATCATGGAATGATTGAGTGGTTATTCGTGAAGGATGTAGTGTTCATGGAGTAGAAATTTGCTCGGTTACTTAGAGGTGTGAATTAATTCTTAGGGATATGGGGTGCAAATGGGGAATAAGTCGTTCGGTCCGTTTGGGTGGTGCTATTGAGATTTGAGTAAAGTGGATGACTCTCGAGAATGGTTCCCATGAATCCAAGATTTATATGTGGCAATTGAGATTTTTTGCGAATTTGTATATGGCTAGAAGCCAAGAGTTACATGGGATGGTGTCGAGACTTGCAGTATTTCTACATCATTGTGGATTCTAAATTTCAGTATCAGGTTGGTAAGATGAACAACTTGAAATTCACAGAAGGTCTCTTCAGAGTGGGTATCTCGGTTGTGGTGCTTTTGTGGTGCTTAAGAGAGTATTCAACGACTCATGAGCCTTAGGGCGGTGTGGTACTATGCTTGGGCCTCGTGTGGTGAGTCTGGGTTGAGCATTGTGGTATTATGGCGAGGAGAAGTATCAATTTATAGGTAATTTAGAAGGAACTCGGGAAAATAGGACAACTTGGTAGTAGGTTGGGCCAGCACAATAAGAGATATGATATGTTCTTTGGGTACTTGTGATGTGGTGAGTTTTTACATGTGCTTCGTGGCAATGCTCTTGGGTTTTGGCAGCCTGCGTGGCTTGGTTGAGATAGAGAGATTTAGCTCTGATGGATTATGTGCAAATGAGTCTCGAAGAGTTTTCAATGGTTACTACCATGGTTCGAGGTGTATATTTCCTACCGGTGTGTGGAACATGTTGCGAATAGGGATTTCTCCTGGATGGGATCAAATGGAAAGTTCTTGGCTAATTGAGTGAGTAGTTGTTTGTGACTCGGAGTGGATTACAAAGTTCTCATATTTGTCGTATGATGGCATAATATATGCGGTGTGTTGTGTAGGATTGAGATTTGCATGTGTAAGGTCACATTTCAGTTTTTGAAGGGAAGGTCATGAGTCCTTAGGCAACATGGACAGTTTCAGATGACTAGGTGAATGATATTACTATCTGGTATGGCTTGATGAGAGTACACATTTCAGAAGGGGCAATGTGTTTGATTTATGGATACTTCATTGGTAATGAGTCACGCATTGTAGCGGAGTTATATAGAGGTATGATCCTTTGGATTCGTGTGTTTTGGTTCTACGGGGTGTGCTAGGCTCTTAGCATGGTGTTGTGATGGTACTTGTTAAGCTGGCGGGACAGTCCTCTCGTTTGAGGCATTTTTAGGATTGAGTACATTTGGAATGTTGCTATTTGGTGCACGGGTTGTGTCTTTAAGTTGTATTGATGTGTCATGTCACTAGAGTGATTATGTTAGATGGGATGAGGTCATTGTATCTAGAATGAGGGCTATCAGATCTGATTGCGGTATATTTTGAAAGGATATTGATGCTAATCGGCTTAGAAATTTTCTATAGTTCCTATTGAATGGTTCCACGACTTGTTGATCTGGTGAATCGTTTTGAGTTTCAGCGTGTTTCTTTCATCGTTAGCAGTGTATGAAGGTGTTAGAATGAGGCTCTGTTCGATAAGAGGTTTATTACTGGTATTGGTTTGTTCCGAACAACTACTGTGATTATAAATTATCGATATGAGTGTTTGAGTTATGTGTTATATCATGTGATTTCATCTTGAGTTATGGCTATGGTTGGATACAGCTTGTTCAGACTTATATAGTGTGTAGATGCGAGATTGTGATCTTATAGAAAATTTCGCATGTGGAAATTGGATTCTAAGGCTTATGGGCTAGGTTGGATTAAGAAATTTCAGTCATGTTGTGTTATCAGACCTATATGGGATAGGGTGACGTTGGATCACCCCCGGGTATGTGCATAGTGAGGTTACACGGCGATTTGATGGTTTTGAAGAACAACTCTTGGCACGTTCGAGGACGAACATGAGTAGTTTGAAGGGGAGAATGTAATGACAGCACCGGTCGTTTTGAACATTTTCACTTCGCTCGGTAGTTTGAGGGCATGAGTAGCTCCGTATGATGTATTATGACTTATGTGAATCGTCGGTTTTGGGTTTGGAAAAATGAGTTCGTTGTTGGAGCTTTAAGTTGAAAGAGTTGACCAAGTTTGACTTTTCGAGAATTTGACCCAGGAACAAAGTTTTGATGGTTCTGTTAGGTCCAGATGGTGATTTTGGACTCGGGCGTATGCCCGGATTTGCATTTGGATGTTTCTAGAAGGTTTCGGTACAAATTGGCGAAAATTAGAAATTTGAAGGCTTGGAAAGTTCATAAGTTTGACCGAAAATTTGACTTTGAGGATGTAAGATTCGGATTGAGGTTCCGGGAATTTGAATAGCTTCGTCATGTCATTTGGCACTTGTGTGCAAATTTTGAGTTCATTCCGGGATGGTTTGATATGTTTCGGCGCGTGTTTTGGAAATTTGAAAGTTCAAAGTTCATAGATTTCGATTTGGGGTGTGATTCATCGTTTCAATGTGTTTATGTGTATTCTGAAGCCTCTAGTAGGTTCATGTTTTGTTATGTGACTTGTGGGTATGATTGGACCGGGTCCATAGGGGCTCGGGCGTGTTTCGGATCGATTTCGGACAACTTTTCTTCATGTTGCTATTGTTGAGGAGTTGCCGGTTATGGTGTTCTGCACCTGCGATTTATAGTGCGCATGTGCGATGGCCACAGATGCGAGCCAAGCATCCCAGATGCGAATGATAGCTAGATGAGGAGGCCCGCAGAAGCGGATAAAAGGGCGCAGGTGCGTCGAGCAGAAGCGCAGGTGCGAGTGACTTTGCAGATGCGGAGTTTGATACCGCAGGTGCGGGGGTTGCTGGGCAAGGCCATTTTTCGCATATGCGATGATTTCCCGCAAAAGCGGTGGTCGCAGGTGCGACGTATTGTCTGCAAATGCGGAAATCGCTGGGCGGAACCTATAATTAGAGGTCTTTGTTTTCTATCTTCATTTTTGGACTTTGGAGCTTGGATTAGGCGAATTTGGAGAGGAGATTTTCCGAACAACTTTGGGTGTGTGTTATCTACTCATTTTTTTTATCTTATATCACGAATCTATCTTCGTTTTAGCAATTAATTGATGAATTTAAAGAGGAAATTGGGGGTTTTAGCCTAAAAGTTTCATAATATGATTTTTTGAGTTTTCAACACCGATTTGGAGTCGGATTTGAGTGAAACTAGTATGGTTGAACTCATAGTTGAATGGGTTGTCGGATTTTGTGAGTTTTGTCGAGTTCCGAGATGCGGGCCTGGGTTGGGCTTTTGGGCCAATTTTGGGTTTTGATTAAAGATTTGACCGTTTTCGATTGGGATTGGTTCCTTTAGCATGGTTTGATGTATTTGAGTTGTTTTTGGTTAGTTTCGAGCTGTTCGAATGTCGGAAAGCGCGAGATGGAATTTTTGGATCATCGTTGGGCTTGCTCGGTATTGAAATTTGCTTGTTCGAGGTAAGTAACTCTTCTAAACTTAGTGTTGAGGGTACGAAACCCCGACAAAATTCAAATGATGTGGATATTTAGAGATGACGCGCATGATAGGTGACGAGCGTGTGAGCGTGCACCATGTGGGATTGAGACTTGGTCTGTCCCGCAGCAGTATTGGATCGGGATGCACACCGCAACAGTATTGGATCGGGTTTCACGCTGCAACAGTATTAGATCGGGCTGCACGCCGCAACAGTATTGGATCGGGCTGTGATAACTAGGGATTATAGTTCATTTTACACTCTTTCCTACTTGAGTTTTGATTAAAAATGTATACAAAATAGTCCCAAAGGCTTACATGTTGTACTTGTTTGCAGGGTTTGGTAAAAAAGGGGACAATTAGTCAAAACCAGCTCAAAAAGGAGTGAAACATGCACAAGTACCAAGAACAAGTCCAAGAACAGTGCAACAGATCTACTGCGGCCGCATTCCATTTAGTGTGGTCCGCAATGAGGTGATTCAGAGAGATGCATATCTTGGAAACGCAAGCATTGCGGCCGCAAAGCATTTTGTGCGGACCGCAGTAGCCTCACCGCGGCCGCAAGCGAGATTGTGTGGTCCACAAGGATCAAGTTCAGAGAGTTGGGAAGTTGGAGGATTAATGCCAATGCGGTCCGCAGTCCTTTTTTTGTGCGGACCGCAGTAGAAGCCACCGCGGCCGCGATGCATTTTATGCAGCCTGCAGTGGCCAAGTTCAGAGAGCAAAGTTTGAAGCCAAAAAGCCTCACCGCGGCCGCACTCCATTTCTTGCGGTCCAGTGTACCCCCGCATGGGTATTTTTGTCCAGAAAATTCGGCCTAGTATAAATACTTTATTTTCCCATTTTTAGGTCAGCTTTTGTACTCTAACTTCGAGGAGAGATCGTGAATGGCTGTATTAGACTATTTTGAGTAATTTTATAGTTGGTTTATCATTGAATCTTCAATTATTAGCTTGTAATTAAACCTTATGGGTTAATATTCATCTATTTCTTTGTTTTCTTTCATTATTATGAGTAGCTAGACCCATTAGCTAGGTTGTGGCTCAACCCTAGTGTGGGTATTTGATGGGTCTTTTGATTTAAGGCTTAGATGCTTATGGGTAGTTGATATTTGGACTGATTTGTGTTTTCCATGTTAAATTAGTGGTTGAAAACACTAATTTGTGCCTATTTGACTTGGTTTCTTCTTGAGAAAGAGAACTTGAGTCTAGGAAAATCAGTCCAATAAGGAATTGGGGTGTAATCAAGAGATTGATAATCCCAATTAAAGGGTTAAACCTACAGATAGTTGTTGATACTCAATTTTTCTCAAACTATTTTTAAACTTGCATATATACCTTCAAAATCACTCTTTACAATAGTTGATATTTTTCCATAATTTTTCGTATTTTTATCAAATTATTTTCCTGTTTATTTAATACTTTATGTTCCATAATTATTTATAAATGATGTTATAAATAATTTTAAAACATATTCTTTCTCAATATGTTATTCATAATCATATTTAGCTCCATTAGAATTTAATTGTTTCACAAACTGACCAATGTTGGCATTATTTAGTTAATTTCAGCCACTTTGCAATAATAACACAAATATACATTTATATCATTTTTTAAGCAACAACTGATCATTTTATATTTTTTTATATTAGTTAACTATATTAATTTCATTTATTGGGTTTTAATTTCATCTTACACAATTATCAGCTATTTTTAATTAATTAATTATCTTATTTTTTAGGGTATTTAACATTTAGCCTATTTTTATTTAAATTCTAGCCAGTTTTAACCCAACCCCCCACCTTACCTTTAACCCATTAAACGACCCAGCCCAAAACCCATCCATACCCGGCCCAACCCCACACCTAATCAGCACCGTTGATCAAATGAGATCAACGGTCCAGATCAGTGTTACCATAATTAAACCCCTATCACTACCCAACCGACCCCTCATTTCCCCAGCTCCCTTTCTCTCTCTACCTCTCTCTGGTTCCCTCTGGTTCTCTCTAGAAGCTTCCATGGCTTCTCTCCTCCGATGGATTTCGTTCGTCTTCTCCGGTTGGTTCTCTCACCGGAAACCATGGTTCCTCATCATCTCCTGGTTATCTATCCTCCTTGCACCGGCCCAGTGATACCCTAAAGACCTCAGGCGAACCTAGAGCGGTTCACTCACCTCTCATGGTCCCCATGCAACTTTCTGGCCTCCCCTGGCCGTTTGAGTAAGAGCTACAACCTTTCTGGCTTAAGCCGGCGACATCTATGAGGTTTTTCTTACTTCTTTGGGTTCCACGAAACCCTAGCCCTATGTCTTTTGATTTCCTCTAGATCTACGATATTATGAAGCTTCTTTACATGTTTTTCTTTGAAAATATCTCTGCTTTGACGATCTTTCATTTCAAAAACTAGGGTTTCATAACCCCCTTTCAAAAATGATTTTTTGCTTCTGTTTAATGTCATTCTTATGTTTCTTTCTACGATTTAACGATTGATTCAAGGTTTCTTTCATTTTTAATTCACTTTGCTGGAAACCCTAGTTTTTCCTCAAATCTGAGTCCATATGCGACTAATGTGTTTATTTAGATGCATGTACTCTTGTTTCTCATAAATGTTTAAGCTTTCCCTATGATTATATCCTGTTGTTGCTATTAGATCTTCTGATTAGGTTCTATGTGTTCTTATCATGTTCAAACGTTACTGCATTGTCTATGAATTCGTGTGAATTTACTATTGTAGTCATTAAGGTTTCCAACTCTCTAATTACTATGGTTTGTCTGAATATGTGATGTTGTTGATTGCCTTGCCTAATTGAGTGTATTCCTGTTCGAATCCCTAATTCTCTATAACTTTACCTTGCTTGCATCTCTGATTCTTGAGGTAGTCCTTTAATTAAGGCTGGTTTCTCCTTGAATCTGTAATTTGTGCACACAATCCGTATTGATTGGAATGACTCCTTGTTTATGAGATACTTTCCTTAATTGAGAATGATCCCTTGTGATTTTATTCCCTATCCGTGATTTCTTGACTAATTTTCGAATTAAATTATGCTTTTTTCCATATAAGTGCACTCAGTATATATTTTCCTTATTTAAGATGCTATGTACTTGACTTTATTACATGCCACATTCTTTATTTACCCTATTATGATACAATCAGTTCTCTAATTGATCCTCTCTTTATTTAGCCTAACTTACCCCCGTTCAAATCATAACTCCTTGATTAAGGGGAGTCCAGACCTTTGATTGACTTAATTGATATTGTTCATATAATTAGGCTACTATGTACTTGTTCTAGCATTATATATACATTCTATTCATTCAACACCAAGACAAAACAAGAGATACTATTCTAAGCTCTCTTTTACACACACACATATTGTCTTGCTTCTCTTGCTGTTACTTGCAACTCAGTTGGCTGCAAGCCAAAACTGAGTGATTCTACTGTGCTATTACTCTGCTGCCCTACTGTTCTATTGCATCTACACTACTGCTCTGTCTCTCTTCACTTTGCTGCTCTTCATTACTTTGTTGCCCTTCATTTCTCTCATTCAACTGGTATGGTTTCAGTTTAAGCCTACAACATCTAAAACAACATGTTTCTATTTGTATTAAGATTCCTGCTATGTCTCTTATGCTTCTATTAGTGGTTCTGATGTTTGCCTTGCAATTAGCATATCTAGTCTGTCTATGTGATCTCCCTTTAGTTCAGCATGTTTATTTTTGTCTATGCAATCTCTCTTTCCCTTTAGTTCAACATGTTTATTTTGTCTATGTGACCTCTTTTTCCCTATATGTTCAGTATGTCTATTTGTCTATGTGATCTCTTTAGTTCAGCATGTCCAGTACCTCTCTTATGAATCTGCCTTACTCTCCTTGATGCCTGACACTACAAGCATGTAATCATGATACTCAGTTACTATGTAATCCTGAGCCTTTCCCGTGAACCTAAGGTGTAACTCTGTCTGGCACTCCTTCAATCTAATGTTATTAAACTCTTTGGCATGAACATTTGTGATAGATCATTCCTGTAACTAGTTAAGTTCTGTGAGACTTCTCTGATGTTAATCTATGTGCAACTATGCTTTTCACAGATGTATTACTTGTCCCCAATTCCCTTTCCTTGTTTGTGTTTGTTTCCTGAACTATGTATGTCTTCTAAGTTGCTGATTGTCCTGTCTCTTTTCCTCTTCAAACTAGTTTCATAAAACAAACTCTTATGGTGTTCTCTAAAGCTATTTTTTCAAAACAATAATGTTAGAAAACTCTTTTTCAACTCAACTCCTTCTAAAAACTCTGAGCACATCTCACTACTCCTAGTTTCTAAGTTCAGCCCCCTTTGTGTGAGCACTGCCTTGGGGACCATTTGAGTACCCATTGAACTCTAACACACAAGGTTGGCATTCCACACTGCACCAACTCACTATTGGCTGGGGTACCTGGGTGTGAGCACTTCCTGGGATCCTCTGAGGTCCTTAGGAACTCTAACACACCTGGGTTATAAAAGGTCATGGCATATGGCATTGTTGGATCTGGAGACTCGGGCCTACTGTTAGGCTCCCTATAGTGTAACTTCTTAATTTTCTTATTTACTTATGTAATTTGTGCAATGCTGGTATGTAATAATTAATTGTAAAATGATTCTGGGGCTGGATAGTGAAATGGGTGGGGTTATGCATGCTTAGTATAGATATGGGTAGAAACCATGCTTGTAGGTTTATTTTATATATGTGCAATAGCCACCATGCTTAGGAATACATGTCAGTCATGCATTAGATACCATGATACTTAGGTCCATTTATTTTCAGCATCTCATCATACCTATACCCACTTAGAAATCATGTTCCTAGTTAAGCAACAATAGAAACGGTTGTTATAATGTTACCGCCTCTGCATTTTTTACAATTGCTTCATCTAGGAATCCTGTCTTAGGTTAAATAATAACATCAACTATTGAATCTTGCATTAGAAATCATGTACCCTAGGATTTTCATTCTCAGCATACTCATGTTATCTATGCCAAAATCATGTGTTAAAAAAACATATTGTTGTGTACACTTAGAAATCATGTATTAGGATTCAGTAACTTAATAAGGAATAACATCTCTGTGCGTTCTGCTTTCATCCAAAAACGTGCTAATGAATATCGCTAAAAAGAATAGATTCTAATGTTGAAAACGTTCATGCATCTAGAACAACATGCATAGGTTTGCATCATTCTACAACCCGCCTGCATTTAGATATCATGTTTTCAGGACCTGCATCCATACTTGTTTAAACTCTTAGGCTCGTAATAATAAAACAGACTTACCTTGTCTAACTATTATTCTCTGAAACCAGGTAGTATAATTGGAGTATTTTAATACGCTTAGGAAAACCTTAGGTGTTAACGCTTGTTAAAACTAGAATACTATTCCTCTTTTGTGTACTGTTTGAAATCAATAGTTTGAAAAATGGTAAAATCCTTTCTCTGAAACTCTGTAATAACACTGCTTTATTATTGTATTCACGCCTAGACATCATGACTTAGGTTCTGAAATTTAAGACCTCATTTGTGGTTGAGTCGTGCTAATTATGTGTACAACTTGTGGAGGAATACTTGAGCCTCATATCTGCCACTATATCCCCCCCCCCCCTCGTATTTGCAGTACTAATTGTATTGTTTTGACGTTTAGAATTTTGTCCTTTTAACCTAAGGGTTCATCCTAGTACCTACCCTTTAGGAATAGTAGTCCCTAACTTCCTCCAGGACTGATAGGATAATAGCACGCAATAAGCTTCGTGACCAACACGCGTTTTAAATACCTTCGCGGGGTGGGGAAGGATAGAATATGGATATGATGACCGGTGCGCTAATGCCACGTGTAGATCTGCCTATCGGGTATTGCATTGATGTGATCCATATTACTTTAAACCTAGGAAGTCTCTTCTCAAATATTTACTTTCAATTTCTTTCAACTTTTTAATAAACTTCAATACTTGTTTGAAATCCCCTCTTATATGAGCCTTATTTGTTATTTGCTTATTGTGCGAATTCACGAAAACTATTTGGCCGGGAACCACAGTTGTGGATCCTGAGGGGTGCCTAATACCTTCCCCTTGGGATAACTTCAAGCCCTTACCCGATCTCTGATAATGCAAACTATTCTTATGAGTTAACTAATCTAGGTTCCCTAACGCACCATAAAAATCGTTAGGTGGAGATTCTTCCTTCTAACCCTTTTAACCTTCAAGGGGAGTTGTCCAAAATGTCATAAACCCAATCTCTCCACTTTAAGAGGGGGAAAAAAGGGGGCGCGACAATAGTAATACCCGATTTGAGCCTATATTGCTTACAAAATTTTGACACCCAATTGGTCTCGAGGGAGTCAATTAGGGCAAGGTCACTCAAGCTACCGAGAGGTATAGAGTGGGTAATTCCGTGCATTGGCTATATCACAATCCCCAACATAACATCTTTGCCTTAGGCTTTAGATCCCGTCAAGTATTCACCTAGGAGAAAGTCACAGCCCTAGTCCCTTTATCTATTGAGAAAACATCCAAAAAGATATTAGTTAGCTAGTTCGTAATTTCAAATAGACTAAACCGTAGTTTAATCACCAAACCATTTGATGAGAAGTGCAATTGAGAACACAACGCGCTACTAGATCACTTAGACACTCAACTCCAACATATATAGCTCCCTGTGGAATTCGATCCCGACCCCTTCGGGTAAAAGCTGCATTGACCCCCGTACTTGCTACTCTTTAGTGGAATAGGCGGGAGCCGATCACTTTTTGGCGTCATTGTCGGGGAGCTTTTACGCTTTTGATTATCTACGTGAATAGTGGTGTAGTGTGTTTTTCCTTCCTTCTTTTGTTAACGTGTGTGTTGAATCAATTCAGGTACTAATGGAGGATCCTTTGGGTAATATTATTCCGGGGGAGGAGGCGTTTGACAATGGAGAAGATGATCTAAATCAAGTACCACCTCCAAGACGGGGCCGACAGGCCAATGTTAATGAGGATATTCCAGACTGTCCCCCGCCTCCACCTTCCAGAGTTTCCCCTAGGGTACTTCCAAACGAGGGGTACGCGAGTGCTATTGTCCCGCCTAGAATACGGGTGAGGAACTTCCAAATCACAAATGTGATGCTGACACTCTTGGAGCAGCGTGGATACTTCACAGGAGCTCCACATCAGAATGCTTACAAGCATTTAAAGGGGTTCTTTGATACCTAATGGGGGAGCAAGCAAACAAACGTCTCAAAGGATGCATTAAGGCTTAGGCTATATCCCTTCTCTCTCCGGAAAATCGCACCAAATCGAAAACCCAAACCAAACTGATTAAAAAAACTCGACTAGGTTTGGTATTGAGTAAACAAACCCGAACCAAACCGACATATAAATATATAATTTTAAGAATTTATATTGAATTTTCTTTAAAAAATATTGAAATATTTGGGATCTCTCATGTGTTAACCTAGAAAGCGTACATTAACAAAAATATTGTTAAGTGACTAAGAAAATAACTATCATATATTACTAAAAAATTTCTCCCAGTAGAATATTTTAATAGATCATATATTTGTCAATTTTTTCAATATTTACTAAACATATGTTCATATATCAAAACTTTATCTATAACTTTAACAAAGTAAGATTAGAATAAAATTCATATAACAAAAAAATAAATTGAAAACCCGACAAAACTGAACCAATCCAAACCGATATAATTGGTTTGGTTTGGTTTTGATAAAAACCAAACCGACCCGGTCCACGCACACCCCTAGCAGCAGTAGTATTGGGTCGGGCTGCACGCTGCAGCAATATAGCGCTTGGGCTGAAGGAGCCCCTCCGGAGTCTGAACACCCCTAGTGAGCGCAGTCGACTATATATATATATACAGTTATTATACAACGCTGAGTGATTTAGAATGCTGAGTAT
Source organism: Nicotiana undulata (assembly GCA_005239495.1). Classification (NCBI taxonomy): domain Eukaryota; kingdom Viridiplantae; phylum Streptophyta; class Magnoliopsida; order Solanales; family Solanaceae; genus Nicotiana; species Nicotiana undulata. The sequence continues at coordinate 24,113 of ML284473.1, forward strand.
CGAGCTTAGCGAGAGAGGATGAGAGGCAGTGAGATTGAGTACTCTGAGAGTGTGAGTACATGATTCATCTCTGAGATATATGGCATTTATATGCACACATGATATACAGGCATAGAGATGCATTTTCCTCATGTTATATAGTAACACGTCTTTCATGACTTATTATACACATTGAAATGTGGGTTAGGGAGGTATTTTATACTTGTTATTTGAAAAGAAAATGAAATATTTAATTTAATTTTGGAAAGGATATTTGGAAATCTACAATTTCAAACTTACTCATACTTTTGGCATTTCCGGTAAGAGATTCAGGATTTTTACTTAGATTCTTGAAAAGCGTGATCATTTTCTTGAACTGTGAACGAGTTGAGCATTTTTACTTCAAAGATACTTTTTGTTACTTGTATTATGTTGTTATGAACTATTGTAGAATACTGGTATTGAACTCGACCTTATGATAGCTCGCCACTGCTTTCAACCTAATGTTAGGTTAGTTACTTACTTAGTACAAGGGGTCCCTGTTGTAGCTGCCTCCTTGTTCGGGGTATCCTTAGATTATAAAACTCTATTTATGTACTTCTCAAACAGACGATGTATTTATTTTATTTTCATTTTGTAAACTCTATTCGTAGAAGCTCATGATTTGTACTACCAGTCCTTGGAAAATGTATAAATTCCGTAAATTACTTTCATTTAATTATCTTGTTAATATAATTGAAATTAGATAATTATTAGTTGGCTTACCTAGCTGGTTGAGTTAGGTGCCATCACGACTAGTGGATTTTGGGTCGTGACAGATGCATTTGGAAATTCTAGTTTAAGAGTTATAGTTTAATACCACATAGAAGAAAAATAAAGGCAACAAAATCACGTTAGGTGGCTCTTGTTATGTTTTGGTTCACTCCTTACTTTATTATATTTAGACGGTCATATCTTTATTCTCCTTGAATGTTTCGAATGCAACGTAAGTGTTTGTGTGGATATTTTGAATGAACTATTTGAGTGATATTGGATTGCGGGGAATGGGGAAAAGTCCAACCTATTAGATAATGATTTTTTTTACATATGCCTTAGGGATTGGGTTTGGCCAAATACATGGAATGAAAGTTAGAATAACATGGCCCCAAATGGAATTTTGTTTTAGTTTCTCTTATTTACTTATTCTCATTTTTATTATTATGTGTTAGTAGCTTGCTTAGGACGACCACACTCGGGTAGACAAATACTAGGGTGTTCCCTTATTTTAGTTTTGAGGTTAGAGGTCGTCCCTTTAGTTTATTATTTATCTGGGGATGCCCCGTAGTACTTGTATTTAGAGGTCGTGACGAGCATCGTGAAAGGAAGCAGTGTAGGAATAAATTAGAATTTTTAGTATATTTTCTTTTAGTACTTTCTTTTCCTTTTTTTCTCTTATTCTTCTTTTATTAGGTGGGGACGACCTCGAACCGCTTTTGGTATTCATTTTCCTTGTGTGTGTTTCTTACATCAGTCTGAATATTTTTAAAAGCCAACTAGAGCAAGTATGCAACCGTACTAGTTACAGGACTCGGGGATTGCCTAACACCTTCTCCCCGAGTCAAATGAACTATCTTACTTAGAAGCTTTTGTGCAGTGAGTTTTGGAGTCTAAACGTGTTTGAAAGAAAAATCCTTTTTAACAAAAATGGTGACTTGGCACACCGAAACAATGTCAAGTGGCGAATCTGAAAAATCTTTGAAAAACATACTTTTGTCACTTTTGAATTTGATAACCCTTTCGAGCTTTACAAAATCTTTTTCTTATTTTGAAGAGGGTTAAGGGTCGATATGGTTGAAAAAGGGGATGTGACAATATCTTTATAAGAGATATTGTCTTTTTCATAAAGTATAGTATCTCTTATATATTTAAACGAGTGGGTAAGAAAATAAGCAATGACCCAACTTGATCCTCATCTTGATTTCAACATCTATGTTACTTAAATCCATAAGAAGAGAATCAAAAGTATCAAGATGTGTAAGTATAGAGGTACCTTCACCCATACGAAAAGTGTAGATTTATTATTTTAGGTAAAACTTATTTTCTACTATTCTTTTCATATATAGGGTTTTCAGCTTTTTCCATATGCCTTTGGCTGAGCTTTTTGTATCAACTTCACGCAAAACCTCATTTGAGAGATTTAAAGTAATACCTGCTTTTTTGCCTTTTGGTCAATAATGGCAAACTCATCGTCCGTCGCTTTATCTGACTTCTTTTCCTTTTCTTGCAGTGCCAAATCTAAGTCGTCCTGAATTAGGATAGTTTCCATCTTTAATTGTCACATCCCGAAGTTCCCACTTCGATCAACTTTCTCAAATAAGTCTTTGTTACAGTCATATTGACTACTAAAACTAATCCGGTTAGATCCGGCTCTGATACTAATTTTTTAGGATCGATAACCCAAGTAGTACAAAATTTAGCCAAATAATGTAAGAGAATAACAAAGACAATGCAAGTTGATAACAACCGCAATTAAAGCATGTAAAAAAGACATAAATTTTAACGTGGTTAAGTCAAAGTAACCTACGTCCACAAGCCCAAATACCCACGAAAAAATAACCTGATAAGGTCACTCCAAATAAAGGGGATTACACAAGTGTTTCCCAACACTCAACTCTCTTACAAACAACTCTCAAAAAATAAAGGAGGAGAGAAAGAAACAAGAAATGAATAATCAAATTTTGTTGCTGTGCTAAAAATGAATGAATGAATGACCTTTCCTTTTATAGGAACAAAGTCTTGGCCTCCAAGAAGTAGAAGAAAAGATATAACTTTTGTAAATGATTTTCACCACACAATGCAATACTTTGGCCCAAAGAATATTGCCAGCAAAGTCTACTTGCATATAGGCTTATGTTGATGTGAGATGGACTCCACTAGCCAAATTATTGGTCATATTACAGTTTAGGAAATTGATTTTTCACACTTGTATTTAAAGGCTGCTTTGATTCAATAAACATATCAGCCTTTATGCTTTACTTTTATTGTTATATGGTATCAGAGCTTGTGACCAGGGCACCAATAACACGAAGTTCGTCAGCCATAGATCGAATATTCTACAAATATGTGGTGACTAGTTGGGCGTCTTTTGTAATACACTCCCAAAGAGTAGATCTCGCCGAAAGATGTCGCAGAAATATTATTGAAATGACAAGAATGTTACTTCATAAAGCTTCACTTTCAATGACTCTTTGGTCTTTTACTTGTCAACATGCAGTTTATCTTATAAATAATTTGACAATCTCACTTTTACAAAATAAATCATATTTTCAAAAATTATTTCTGTAACGATCCAAGTTATAATTCTTTAAAAAAAATTGGGTATCTCTGTTTTCCTTGGCTCAAACCATATTCAAAAAATAAATTAGAGCCATAGTCAACACCTTGTGTTTATTTAGGCTATTCTTTAAATCATTATTTTCATCGATGTTTTGATCCGAAATCTTCCAAAATATACTTATCTCGAGATGATTTTTTTTTTCGAAAATATTCTTTTAGGAATATATTTTCAAATATTTCCTTAAATTTTAAAACCCTTGCATGGGAAAACCTAACTGAAACTAACCGAAACAAAATTTTCTATTTTTTTTCCTCCCACAATCAGTGAATTACCAACCAATTACTTATTCTAAATACAGATAAAATCAACGCTCACATAGACATTGTCTCCTCTACTTGCGCTCCAACAGAATCTGCAATTAAGGTACATCTTCTAGTTTTCTTCTTACAAATTATGTTGTTCCTCAATTATACCTAATATTATCCTTCATTGTCATCCCCAACAGTTATCCCAAGAAATTCAAATGTCTCCTCTCTTCCACATTCACTACGTGCATTATCACCACTCCCCTCCTCAATGCCTATATATTCTTAACAATCATTCCTCAGTTCTACAACCTCAATCATCATCTTTTCCAATTATCTACAATCGCATTTACTAGTAAATTCTTTGTTGTTCGTACCACTGCCTCAACTGTTCCACCCCCACAACATTCCCCCCAATCAATTCCAATCACAAAACAACATTCACAGATAAAAAATTATCCTTGACTTCATGGCTGACTTATCCCCCATCATCACCCCTACCAGTTTTAAACAATCTAATAAATACCAATGAAAAGTGAATTTGATGCATTATTGAATAATCATACATGAGAAATTGGCACCACATGACCCTACAATAAATATTATTTCTTACAAGTGGTCATACAAGTTAAAGAGAAAAGTTGATGAGATAATCGATAGCTACAAGGCTCGCCTTGTTGCAAAGGGATTTACACAATGCCCTGGAATTGACGTTCACACCACATTTAGCCCTGTAGTTAAACCAACTACCGTGCTCTTGTTGCTTTTGATTGTCGTCCAACAAAATTGGCCCATACGTCAACTTGATATCAACAACGCGTTCTTGTAGGGTCACCTAGGAGAAAAAGTCTACATGGTCTAACCTCCGAATTTCGAAGTCGAGCAGTTTCCCTCACATATATGTCGTCTAAAGAAATCCATATACAGACTCAAGCAAGCTCCTTAGGCCTGGTACAATGAACTTAAGACGTTCCTCCTCTATGAGGGATTTGTAAAGTCGGAATCGGATACATCACTTTTCATTTGCAAAGTGTCGAACAATATTTCGTGTGTGCTGGTTTATGTCGATGATATCATCATCACTGGGAGCCACAACTCATGTGTAAATAAAGCTATCTTTTGTCTTGCTGGCCATTTTTTCAATAAGGATCTCATAAACCTTAACTTTTTTCTCGGAATTGATGTGCTTCGTGTTGCAGATGGAGTTACTTTATCACAATCCAATTACATCATTGAAATCTTCTCTAAAGAAAAAATGAAAGACTAAGATTAAGCAAAAACTCCAATGAGTTCTAGTGAAGTGCTTCAACAAAATGATGGAGCGGAATCAACTGATGCCACTCGCTACACAAGAATTCTTGAAAAACTCCAGTACTTCTCGTTCACTTGTCGAGACATAAGTTTCTCTGTAAACAAATTGTCTTAATTTATGCACTCCCCATATGAAGTACACTGGAAAGCACTCAAACGATTACTCAAGTATATCCAAGGAACAATTCAGTTTGATCTTCGCATTCAAAGAGGTAATGATTTCAAGCTACACATGTATTCTTATGCGGATTGGGCTGGAGATGTGTGTGATCGAGCCTCCACTACTGTTTACATATTGTTTTTTGGCCAAAATACTAAGAGTTGGTCATCCATGAAATAAAGAACAGTTACTCGCTCATCAATCAAAGCAAAGTATCGAGTGGTTGCAAGTGCACTTGCTAATCCTCTAAAAGAACTACATGTTTCACTTCCACAAGCACCAACCATTTACTGTGACAATGTTTGTGCAACTTATCTGTGCAAAAATCCAGTATTCCATAGCCGTATGAAACACATTACGGTGGACTTTTACTTTGCTCGCAAGCAAATTTAGCAGAATCAAGTTCACATTGTTCATATTCATATTGCAGATCAACTTGCATATAGTCTCACCAAAGCACTACAAAGCCAGCCTTTGACAGACACTTATTCAAGCTATGCGTTGTTACCCACTGCCTACCTTGGGGGGAGGGTGGGGCATATTAGAGCACGAGTTAAATGCCTACTAGTTTACTGCTTTGCCCACTTCTTTAGCTAGTAGTTAGAATTTTGTTAGTCCCTTATTTTCTTAAATAAATCTCCTTATTCAAGAAGTTTGTTCAGCAAGTAGTTTAGCACTCCTCTACCAGAGGAGTTAGTTTAGGGAATTAGTTTTTTACTCTTGTATTTAAAGGCTGCTTTGATTCAATAAACATATCAGCTTTTGTGCTTTACTCTTATTCTTATAACCCTAGCTTGATATTATTTTATCTATGTATAACTAATATTTGCATTAGTTGTACACCATATTCAGTACTATTCTTATATATAGCAAACCATGACATTATCAATTTCATGATTTTAATACGCGGATAAGTATGTATAAAAACATAAATGTCATTTCAAAACCTTTAATATACCATACCGAACAGTCGACAAGAAATATATAATTCCAGCATAACTAATCTTCACACAAAACTAATCTCAATTTTACTAATTTCAAGTTCCAACATTGCCCATTTCAGTACTATTCTAATACACCCTACCAAACGTCCGCTAAAAGGCTGAATCACTTATTGAAACCACATGACTTACCATAAAAGTGTTAGCATGTTTAAAATATATTCTTGACTAACAGATATTGCTTGTATAGATCTTTTTGTTGTTGTGTTCTATATTTTTACTAAATTTGCATAGACTTCCGCAAAGTTCGTAGATCAACAATGGCGGAAGGCTCAGAAAGAAGAGATAGAGGAAGACTCGAAGAAGGGTTTTTTCACACATCACGAACTTCTAATTTGTGATTTTTATACATATTTTGCCATATAATATTATGCGTCTAATAAATAAGCAGATTAAAAAAGTAGGTTTTCCTGAGATGGTTTTAGTCCACAGAGTTATCCGTTATATGTGGTGGCGAGAGATAGTTGATACTTCAAAATTTATCATTGACCATGCATGATCAGTCTCATCCGCGTAAGAAATATGTATTCGTCTTCCAACTCGTATTATAACCGATAAAATTGAGGTACATGCAAACTACTCCGGGCACCAATGTCATAAAGATAATAATATTCTAAACTCAAAAAATACTAGAATTACATGTGCTACTTTTGAAAATAATATATCATAATAAAAAGTTAGATTGGCTATATCTTTTGTGAACTGTATGTATACTATATGCAACAAGAGGGAGAACTATTATTATGCGAAAAGAAAAAGAATTATTTGTACGTCTTGTTACGTGCGTCGATTTGTACGATATGATATATTATTTTCACATTTCAGGAGTAATTATTGTTATCACTTGTAATCAAATTGCATCATACAAACAGTAGATGGTCTAATGGTAGCTACTTTAAAATCAATATATTGTTCTTTATCATCATTTGATACCCTTTGCTATGTAAAAATTGTCTGTACTTATTTTTCGGATATGCAACATCCATTCTCGTGTAGTCATATGTATATATTAATTTTTTTTGTTTTAAAAAGTAAACAAACATAGGGTAAAAACACAAATGAATTGAGAAAAGAAAGCGTTAAACAACTAAGGGATTATTTGATTGGGAAACAAGTTATTTCATGATTAATTATTGCGGGATTAATTAGCCCATGATTGTTATCTCACCTTTTCATAGGGACAAAAATAACACTACAAATCTCGAAATGATTAATTTCGAGATTAGTTATACCGTGATTTATCTCAATCAAATATGAAATAAATTCATTTTAAATTTAATCTCACAATTAATTATTTCTTATGTCTCGTATCAAATGAACCCTAAGGTTATAGTCTAGTGTCAATGATATTCTTTCTCACAAATATACTTGAGTTTAACTTTTACCGTTTCTCTCCTTTTTCTTGATCATTATGTTTTAAAAAAAAAAAAAAAGCATTAGCAGTTTGAACAACATCTAGGAGAATTTTTTTTAAAACGTTTTTGAAGGAAAGGTTTGTGTGAAAAATAATCTTTTTGGTTCGTTATAGTTTTCCTTTTTACATTGCTGAATATTTTGTTACTATTAATATTTTTTTCGGAAAACACCCACAAACCACTTTTTAAAAATAATTTAGAAAATATTATTTAAAAATTCAATAAACAATTTTTTGGATAAAATTTTACGATTTTTTTGAAAAAAGATCATAGTTAAATCTAAAGAAAAAATAATATTTTTCAAATTTGTGTGGTTACTTTGCTCTATTTTACAATTTTCTTTTTTTTTTTAGCCAAAAGAAAAAAAGATTTTCTTTTTTCTTCCAGAAGGCCAAAGCTGAGAGGCTGAGACCCACCTGTATTCTCAGAATAAATAAGGAAGCAATAAAACCATCTCACGAATCGAGAAGAAAAAGCAGAACATTATTGTGAAAGAAATAAAAAGTAAGCCAGTCATTCAAATTACTGCCTTTATTTTTTTCAATTTTTATTACAATAAAAATTAATGTCAAAAAAGATACAAAGAAACAATGATGGACTTTCACCATTTCCCCTCTGCCACCATGCATCTTTTGCCAAGCTTCATAATTAAGCTCTGAAACCCACTTACCTTACCTTGTTCCCTACCCAACCCCTACCCTTTTTACCCCACCACCCACCACCCCAAACCAAAAATTTCCTAATGAAGAAGAAAGCTTTATTACACCTTTTTTTTCTATATGTATTTATATTTATATCTACACATGTATAAATATACATAGTACTAAGTGCATGCAGACATGAATGATGAATGACATTTTTGTTTTGTTTTCTTGAGCCTTGTTATCAGCATCTGAATCTCCTTCCTCCCCCCACCCCCACCCCCACCACCCACCCACCTCACAATTCTGACAACCACCCATCTCCTCTTTCTGTAATATCTGAATCTTTTTTCATATGTCAATATAAATAGTTCTTCTAATGAATGTGAATGAGATCCAGCCTCTCTCTCTCTCTAAAGAATCCAAGGCTGTAGAATTGAGCAAAAAGGTTTCAGCTTTACATCATTCTTGCATTTTCTACAATCTTTCTTGCCTCTTTGTAATCAAGATCTGAACACCCTTTTGCTCATTTTGAGGAAAGATTTGAATTTTTTTCCTTCTTGCTGAAGAATATAGTACCCCTTTTCGTTATATAGCTCAAAGTTTGCAGATTTTTTGGTCAATGGGGTTTTGGCTTGGATCTTGGACCTGTACTAGACATGGTACAGCTCTAGGGTTGTTTCCCTTTACCAGTAATATCTTGATTTGAGTGTGTACCCCCCCCCCC
>ML284473.1:33195-45888 GCA_005239495.1 Nicotiana undulata
GCCCCCCCCCCTATTGTTGTGTTATAGATTGTGGAAATCACCATGTGGAAGCATTTCCTGAGTAAGCTTCCTAAGAAAGCACTGAAATCTGAGTCAGTAGATTCAGCAAGAGGCAATTCGGGCTCTCACGGCCCGAATGCAAGCCCGAATTTGGGTTCTGGAAGGCCTAATAGTAGTGCTCTAAGGAGGACCTCCTCAGTTGTGTTCCCAGCAAGTGTGATTGCAGGGATTGAGCCTCTAATTTCCTTCAAAGATGTGCCCACCTCTGAAAAAATGAATCTTTTTATCAGTAAGTTAAGTCTCTGTTGCGTAGACTTTGATTTCAGGGACCCAACTAAGAATGTAGCAGAAAAGGAACTTAAAAGGGCTACATTGTTTGAGCTTTTGGATTTTGTATCTTCTAATCCACCCAAATTTTCAGAACCTGCAATTCTTGCAATGTGTAAAACTTGTGCTATTAATTTGTTTCGGGTTTTCCCTCCTAATTATCGGTCTAGCAATTCCCACGCCAGTGAAAACGACGATGATGAGCCTACTTTTGACCCTGCCTGGCCTCACTTGCAAATTGTGTATGATCTATTGCTTAAGTTTGTAACATCTTCTTCTCTAGAAGCTAAGGTTGCAAAAAAGTATATAAATCATCACTTCATATTGAAATTGCTCGACTTGTTTGATTCTGAAGATCCAAGGGAAAGAGACTGTTTGAAAGCTATCTTGCATAGGATTTACGGAAAGTTCATGGTCCACAGGCCCTTTATAAGGAAGAGTATAAGCAATTTGTTCTATAGATTTGTATTTGAGACTGAGAAACATAATGGGATTGCTGAACTGTTGGAGATATTTGGTAGTGTGATTACGGGGTTCGCTCTGCCATTGAAAGAGGAACATAAGATCTTTTTGTCAAGGGCTTTGATTCCTTTACACAAGCCAAAATCGTTGGGTATTTATTTTCAGCAGTTATCATATTGTGTTATGCAGTTTATAGAGAAGGATCCCAAGTTGGCTAGCACTGTAATCAGGGGCTTGTTGAAGTACTGGCCAATCACAAATACCCAAAAAGAGGTGATGTTCTTGAGTGAGTTGGAAGAAATTTTGGAAGTTATTAACATGGCTGAGTTCCAAAGATTGATGGTTCCTTTGTTCTGGCGGATTGGTTGCTGCATCAATAGTTGCCATTTTCAGGTAACAATTATGTCGCTAGACATGTATGTGTGTGTGTGTACTAAATCATGTCTTTACCTTTGTTTTATTGTTTCTGAAGAGTTTGTCAAATATGGTCCATTCAAGGATCTATTAGCAAATATTGTGAAAAGAATTCTCTTTCTAATGTATACAGAGGATTCCTACAGTGATCCCAACTAAACTGGGATGGAAATGTAGTTGATTGATTGATATATTCTTCATCCAGTTGTTTGACAGGATCTTTCCAGATTTACATGCATTTTTTTGTTGTGAGGATTTGTGACATGAAAATTTCAAAATGGATATCTAAACTGCCTCTAATAGATTTCTAGATCGCAGGCTGGGATTTTTCGTTTAATTTGAGATGGTATGAGCAATGATTCGAAAGCTTAAGATCTACGGAGCCAGAAGGATTTGTTCCAACTCCAAGAAAGATTCATGGGTTTTTGTCTTTCTAGGCGTCTTGTTAAATGAACTAACAAGTGGTTTCAAAGGGCTGATAGTTAGGGGTGAAGCTATATGTCTTAAAGGCTGGTCAATTGACCACCCTTCGTCGAATTACACTGCGCCGGGGAAATTTTTTTCACCTCTTTCAAGTTTGAACACCCTTGAGTAAAATTTCTGGCTTCATCCTTCGTCACGTTTGAACACCCTTGAGGAAAATTTCGGGCTTCACCACTGCTAATAGTAAATAGAAGAGTGCTGAAGAAGAAACTCTATTGTTGTGTGCAAGGGCATTTTTATGGATCAGGTAAAAAATTTAACGAGAGAACTTGTCAGTAAGAAGAAAGAGATGATGTTTGAAGTGGCCCTTTTATCTGTGGTCATTCTTAGACTAAAAAATTGGAGTTCCAGAGGCTGAGATCAGCTGAACACTTAATTGGATCTTTTTTTATGGATTTAAATCAACAGAACCTAGAAATTCTGGACCAGTTTTGCTACCTAGATTCGTTGCACTTGAGTGACGCCACGTTATTTGGAGGGTGGTTCGGGGTGGGCGGGTGGATTGTGGTGGAGGAGAAGGGAGATAGAAGAATTAAAATGATTAATTGGTCTAAATAAAATTTAATTAGTTGTTGGTTTATTTCTGAAAACCTTTATCTTTTTTCTTGCTTCACTCTTCACTCTTGAGAAGGGAGTCTTGGCGTAACTGGTAAAGTTGCTACCATGTGACCAGGAAGAGGTCACGTGTTCGAGCCGCGGAAACAGCCTCTTGCATAAATGCAGTGTAAAATTGCGTACGATAGACCCTTGTGGTCCGGCCCTTCCCCGGACCCTGCGCATAGTGGGAGCTTAGTGTACCGGGCTGCCCACTCTTCACTCTTGAATTTCTACTGAAAGCCTCTGGCGGCGTGATGGTTATGCACCTCAGACCTGTATATTGAATTCCCTTCTGTTGGAAAGGTTGCCGTGTTTGATGAGTTTTTTTTTTTATGTTGCATTAGCTCAGTATATCTGTTAGTCCATGTTGTGATGCTTAACAGCCATGATTTTAATATGTTTCAATTTCTTCGGCTATTCTCTTACTCTCCCTCCCGCCCTCTCTCTCTCTCTCTGTCGTAACTGCATTTGCTAAAAGGTTTCTAGTATACCACTTCTGGAACTTCAAAGCCGCTTGTTTGTCATCCTAATAACTGAACCTTTATTGTCCAGGTAGCTGAAAGAGCTCTGTTCCTTTGGAATAATGACCAAATTATCAATCTGATTGCACATAACCGGCATGTGATTCTCCCTATTATATTCCCAGCTGTGGAAAACAATGCTCAGAACCACTGGAACCAGGCTGTGCAGAACTTGAGTCTAAATGTAAGAAAGATGTTCTCCGAAATGGATGATGTGCTTTTCATGGCTTGCCATTCTCACTACAAGGACGAAGAGGAGAAAATAAACTTGGAAGCTGAAAAACGGAAGGAAGCATGGGAACAGCTAGAGACTGCAGCAAGTCTACGTCCACCTATAGCTGGAAACATCGGTGTTCTAGTAATGCCATTAGCAACTTCAATCACTTGCTAAGAGGCACGTCACTCTATCCTTGTCCTCCCCATGTTGCTCGGTGTATGAGTGACGGGGAAACCAGAATGGCATCATAGGATGGGAAATGGCTATTGATCGGTGCAGAAGGTTTTTGAAGATCAATCCGATGATAGCCTTAACTGTTGTAACTTAGTACTACAACTGTGTTTGTTTCATCAAATTTCTTCCCCGAAGGAGCACGGGAAGGGCTAACTAACATCTCTTTCTTTATTTTCCTTTTTGAACATTTTGTCATATCTAATTTGGCTGATATTTTCATCACCTTCTTGGCTGGCTTCTTCACGGTTCAGCTTTGCTAGTTGGATGAGTGTGTTCATATCATTTTAATATGGAAAAAAAGAAAAGAAGAGATTTCTCTTATAGTGGCCTGATTGTAGCCCATTTAATTCCCACTGTCAGATTTTGTTTGACACCATTTCCTTTTCTTTTGTTCTTACCATAAAGATTGACTCATTTTTATATTTTTGAAGTTTCTAATATTTACCTTTTCATTTTGCCCCAACAATATATTTGTAGTAAGTTTGCATCTATTAAAAATGGTTGTATTGATGTTCTGCCAAAAATTGAGGGATTTTTCTGCACCAGTTTTTTAATTAAACGCCAATAAGAATTGGATAAATTACAAGAATAGAAACTAGAAAGACAAAGAAAAGAAGCTGCGGCAATTGGGTTTATTGACCTTTTACTATTAAAGAAAAAGAAAACAGAGCAGAGATGACACCATGCCTGTCCTCTTTATACTATTCTATGTTGTAAAGGAGTACTTTACAGCAAAACAAATTTGAACTTTCAACAATAGCATAGAAGAATACCACCATAATCTACGACCACGATAATGACATCGATTCTTCATTACTAAAAACAGAAAGAATGCTTTTTCTTTTTTTCACATTCTCAACATTTTACGCTGTTTGACAGGCACTTTTGATGGGTTTACGGTCCCTTAGATTTATGTTTTGATGATCTAACAAACTTACTGTCAAAGAACCTGACGCATACTTGGTACATAACTCAATCAACGGGCTCAAGCTAATGTGAGCTTTATGACTTCAAAAGATAAAGAATCAACACAGGGACCTGATGCCTTTGGGTTTCCTTGACAACAGTACGAAGTCAACTCTCTACAACTGGAAAATGACTGCCTGCATTGTACATGCAAACAGTGCAGCACTCACTTCTCATTGGGAATGACCTTGTACCAACCAAGTGATTACATCATTCAAGTGATGTCATCCAAAGTGCGTTAACAAGAAACATTACAACAAAACATCACTTGAACACTTGTGAATTCACTCAAGCACTCCAAAATCTGATAATCAAGCATTTACTCACAAGTGTATCAAGAACAAAGTACAACACTACTACGGACCAGTTTCTTCAACAAGTGTTTTGTAATGTCCTTAGTTGAGTTGTAACTTTGTATTCGTTTTTCATTCTAATTCCTACTCAGCTTATTTAGAAGCATTAATTAGGAACCTCTGAAAACCATAAACTTTTAGTGTTTGTGTCGTGACTAGAGTTAGTCATGAGTTGAAGTCTTTGTAATATGTGTATTGCAAAGTGGCTTGTAATAGGTGTATTACAAGTTAGTGGGGGATTAAGAGTTTAATTCCTAGGTTGCATAGGTTGTAATCTAAAGATTGCTCATAGTAAAGTTGAAATCCTATCAATGTAGGTCGTGGTTTTTTATTGTAATGACCCGATCGGTCATTTTGAGCATTTGTATTTCGCTCGGTAGTTTGGGGGCAAGAGTAGCTTCGTATGATGTATTAGGACTTGTGTGCAAAATTTGAGGTCATTCGTACGTGGTTTGATAGGTTTCGGCGTCGTTGGCGAATTTTGGAAGTTTAGAAGTTCTTAGGCTTGAATTCGAGGTTGATTTGGTGTTTTGGTGTTGTCTTGAGTGTTCTGGAGGTTCGACTAAGTTCGGGTAGTGATATATGACTTGTTTGAATTATTGGTTGAGGTCTCGAGGGTCTCGGGTGAGTTTCGAATAGGTTTGGGTTGTGTTGCGCTCGTTTTTCTTATGTTTCGACGTCGTTTCTTCAAGCATAAATGATATCATATTGAACAAATGATCTCCAATTTCTATTTTTAATGAAGCATTAGATCCGTATCGTCATTACAGACCTGTAGAAAAAAGAATCGTCGAATTTGGATATCGTGTGAGGATTTTATGGTCATTTTACTAAAGTTGCCAGATTTTTCAGATTAATTACGAAATTGCCAATGACTACGTATTTAAAAATCTGCACTATTTGCAAATATTAAAACCTACATATCTCTAAATTGACTAGAATTTCATAAGCAATCCAATGGAGGAATAAAAGCGAGTTTCAGAATTGTTTGGGATGAGAAACGAGGCAGAATAACTGGCAGAAAATATATAAAACAAGGGTTTGTTCTTTCGGTCATATTTTAAGTTGGGGAGCTCGGATTTGGGCGATTTTGGAGGCTATTTTCACCATAGGGATTGGGGTAAGTGTTCTCTACTCGTTTTTGGTTATATTTCATGAATCCATCTTCATTTTTGGGATTTGATTGATGATTTCAAAGTGAAAATGAGGGAGTTAGGGCTTGAGTTTTGGAGAGTTTTAGGTAGGGATTTGAAGGACCAAATGGAGTCCGATTTTGATAAATTTTATATGATTATACTCGGGAGAGGACGAGGATTTTGATTCTGCCATTTTTAACTGATTTTGAGACGTGGGCTCGGGGGCCGAGTTTTGACTAATTTCGGATTTTTGGCCTATTTATGTAGTTTTTATTGCGAAATTCGATTACTTAGCCTATGTTTAGAGTAGTATTCTTGTTTTGGTTAGATTCTGAGCTTTTGGAGACTGAGTCCAGAGACGAGGGCATTCCGAAGTAGGATTTTACGTTGTTGAGGTAAGTAATAGTTTTAACTCTGGCTTTGAGGGTATAAACTCGGAGAATTTGATATCATGTGATTGTTTGGAGGTGATACCCATGCTAGGTGACGGACGTGTGGGTGTATTACCTCGAGGGATGGAGACTTGGTTCGTCCCGTGAGGCCTCATGGCCATCATTCGTGTTTACGTAGTTACTTATTGTTGAACTTGTTTGCCTTCATGTTAGAGATCATGCTTAGGCTTTATTCATGCTAATATTATTTGTACTCAGTCATAGAAATTATTGTACATGTTTACCTCAGTCTCTATTAATTGCTGATATGTTGTGATACTTGATGTGAGTTGTGTCCCCTTATTTGTTGATGATGGTGAGGCTAGTGAGGTACATGATTGTGTGAGACTGATGGCCTGGTTGTGAGGATATTAATACCATAGCGCGTGAGCTGTCCGCGTAGCACGTCAGCTGTCCGTGCGGGTCCAGGTATTGATACCATAGTGCGTGAGCTGTCCGCGCAGCACGTAAGCTGCCCGTGCAGATCCAGGTATTGATATTATGGCACGTGAGTTGTCCGTGCTTAGAGCGTATTATGATACGTGAGTTGTCCGTGCCTAGAGGTTGGGCTTTGGGAGCCCCTCCGGAGTTGAGTGTATTGAGTGTTGAGTATTGAGTGCTGAGTGAGAGTGACGAGTGATGGAGTGACACTGCTGTGAGATAGTATTTATTTGTGTGGTTGCTGCATTTATCTGTTTAAATTTCTTTGTGGAAATTACTGAGTTATGGTTATTTCTGTTTATTTTTAAATTGTGAAAATAAATAATTGGACTGTTTTGTTTAGCTCGTCACTACTACTCGGTTTCTTAGTTATTTCTATTACTACTGAGTCGGTTGTACTCATAGTACACCCTGCACTATATGTGCAGATCCAGGTGAGTTGGAAGGCGGCGATCGTTGAGTTTAGGCTGGTTATCTGTGGAGACTGCAAGGTAGCTGCTAGCGTCCGCAGGACCTTGTTACTCATTTTGTTATTTCTTCTTTTAGACAGTTATATATCTTAGTTCATAGATTTAGACGCTCATGACTTAGTGACACCCCGATGTTTGGGGCCATTTTTGCACTTTATATTAATATTATTTAGAGTTGATTTAGTTTATGAGAACTTTAAATGTCTATATTATTTGATTAAATTCTTAAAATCAATCAATAGTAATATTTCGGGAAGTAGGCTTGCCTAGTAACACGATAGGCGCCATCACGACCATGTTTGGATTTTGGGTCGTGACATTTATCCCCTTGAGTAGGGATTTTTTCACGTAAAAATCTCTTGTGTCATTTACTTACTGTTGCATTAGCTAGTTCTGTGGAAACTGTTATAGGACCAGGTCTCTATATAGTTTGGTGGACTCATATACTCTATCAATTGGTATCAGAGTAGGTTCTTTCTAAAAGGTTAACACCTAGAGATGATCCTCATCATGGCTGCTCCACCAAACTTCAAGGAAGGACAATCAACCTACAGACCCCCAAGATTCAACAACCAATACGATGGCTGGTGGAAAACTAGAATGTATGACTTTATTATGGCAAAAGATTCCGAGTTGTGGGATGTCATTTGTGATGGCCCTTATGTCGTTTGTGATGGCCCTTATGCTCACCACCGAGTATGAGCTCTTTATAATGAAGGATGAAGAATCCATTCAAGATATGCACACTCGATTATCTTCCATCATAAATGAGTTACACTCGCTTGGTGAAATCATTCCAAGGAACAAGCTCGTGAGGAAAATTCTTAGTATTTTGCGCAGCTCCTGGGAGAGTAAAGTGAATGCCATTACTGAAGAAAAGTATTTGCAGGCGCTGACCATAGATGAGCTGATTGGGAATCTGAAAACCTATGAAATGAAGAAGAATAAGGACAGTGAAAGACGAGAACCAAAGAAGGAAAAGAACTTGGTACTCAAAGCTGAAAGTAATGACTCAAGTGAGGAGGATAGTGACATGGCTTACTTAAACAGAAGGTTTCAAAAAATGGTTAGAAGGAATGGATGCATACCCAAGAGTAGGGGTGTCCATGGTTCGGTTTGGGTCGGTTTTGCCCTAAAAAGAAACAAAACCAAGTAAGTCTATTTTTCAAATATTGGAACCAAACCAAACCAATTAAGTCAGTTTTTTATCGATTCGGTTTGATTCAGTTTTTCGGTTATTCATCGGGTTTTTTATTAAATATGAGAAATACACTACCAAACGCATATTCCGGCGATTACATTTTCAATGTAACACTATAAAATCAATTGATCTTCGAGAAATCTATCATTTACCAAGATATATTGATGATAATTGAATCAAATAGTGATGAATAATTAAAGTACTCAATTAAAAATCGATTATTTTTAACACGAAATAAATTCTTGTACTTAGCAAAAAAAAAACTACCAATTAAACTAGAATGTAAAGAAAAAGAATTAGATTATTATAATAACAAAGAAATAGATTAAAAAAATAAATGACTAATATGTACCATAAAATTTTAGAAACTTTTTATAAAATATACATATATATAGGTGTAATAATAAATTTAAATAGCTACTTTTATAGTCGATTTGGTTCGGTTTTTTCGGTTATTTTTTTTTTGTTAAAACCAAAACCAAACAAAATTTGATCAGTTTTTAAAATTCAAAACCAAAACCAAACCAAACCTAAAAAGTATCGGTTGTTTTGGTCAGTTTGGTTCGGTTTTCGGCTTGGTTCGATTTTTTGGATTTTTATGAACACCCCTACCCAAGAGTGGTAGTTGCAGCAAACCAAAGAATTATGACCTCTGTCATAAGTTCGGAAATCCAGGGCATTTCATCAAGGATTTCCCTCTCCTAAAGCAAGAACATTTCAAGCATAACTCTGATAAAGCAGCCAAGAGGAACCCGGTTCCAAACAAACTTTTCAAAAGAAAGAACGCCGTTGACAATGTTGTGAAGCAAGCTCTTGCAGCATGGGGATATTCCTCCAGTGAGTCTGAAGAAGAAAATGATGCAAGTGATAGTTCTATAATGGCAATTGAAAGTGAAGCCAATGAATATGATTCAATATTTGCTTTGATGGCTCAGTCAGAGACGATGATGAAGATGATGACAATGATGAGGTAAATTTTAGGGATGTTTAGAGAAATCTGAAATCCTACTCTCCTAAAACACTCATGTCTTTAGTTAATGTGTTAATTGATGCCTACCATAGTCTTGTAAATGATAAGCATGCCTTGACCGTAGAGTTAGGAGATGTTGAGCAAACTAGATATGACTTGGTAGTTTGTGTAGTTGACCTGAAGGAAACTATAGATAATCTGAAAAATAAAAAGGGGGTTCTAACTGAGAAAATTGCTAGTGTAGGACATGAAAGAGACGATTTGATGGTAGTAGTAGTTGACTTAAAAGAAACCATCGAAAAGTCCAGTAAAGAAAAGAATGACTTAGTGGAGAAAGTTGATGCCTTAGAGCAAGAAAGAGATGACCTCCTAGTTATGATTGTAGACTTGAAGGAAACAATAGAGGAACTCAAAGCAGAATGTAGGCCTGGAAATTCTGAGAAAGGAAAAGAAGTTGCAAGTGAAGCACATATTAAGCTTGAGAATGAGTTAAATGCTGTAAAAACTAGTTTATGTGCTGAGCTTGAGAAAAATAGACAGCTTCAAGCAGAACTGGAAAGAGCAAAAAATAATTTTGAGAAGTCCCTAAAAATAGACCTAGTTTTCAGATGCTATTACTGCCATCTACGTTAATAATAGTGGAAACAGGCAGGGAATAGGGTTTCAAAGGGAGATAACTCCTTTTAATCCTCATAGAAAGTACGTGACTATACCTGATAATTGGTTGTGTACCCAATGTGGGAACAATGGATATTTCAAAGAATATTGCCAAGCCAAGGCTAAGTCTCTTTGGAAAAACAAAGCTTTTGCTGAAAAAGTAACTGATAGAGGACCAGGTACCACTCATCGAAAGCGCATGTTACCTGCATGGGCTAGAAAAGCTCTCATTCATCCTTTTCCTCATTACAAGGGACCCAAACTTGTTTGGGTTTCTAAATATAACCCTTGATTTCCTTGTGCGAGAACAGTGAAACGAAGCAGCCAACAATGGTTCATGGACAGTGGATGCTCAAAGCACATGACTGGAATACCATGGACTTCCTTTAACTAAAAGTCCTACAAGGTGGGAGTGTATCCTTTGGAAATGGGAAAAAGGGGTACATTCTTGGTGTTGAAAAAATTGGAAAATCACTCACTCACTCAATCGAGAATGTGTACTATGTCAATGGTCTAAAGTACACTCTCTTGAGTGTTTCTCAAATATGTGATAAAGGAAACAAGGTGGAGTTCCTGTCAAAGATATGCACAATTACTAATCTGGTAACTGGTGAAGTGGTACTTGAGGCCAAAATATACAAGAATATCTATGTTGCTGATTTCGAGTCTTTACAAAGTGATGATCTGAGCTGCCTGAAAGAAGTTGATGATGATGCTGAGTTGTGGCACAGAAGGCTGGGGCATGCAAGCTTCTCTCTACTGAATAATCTTATTCAGAAGGACCTGGTTCGTGGTCTGCCAAATTCAAAGTTCAAAGATCATAGAGTTTGTGATGCATGTGCTAGAGGAAAGCATGTGAAATCTTCATTCAAGCCCAAGAAGGATTTCAGCACCTCAAGACCACTTGATCTCCTTCATATGGATCTTTTGTGGCCCTATGAGAGTTCCAAGCAGGGGAGGAAAAAGATACATTTTTGTATAGTGGATGACTATTCCAGATTCTCTTGGACTCTGTTTCTTAGAACAAAGGATGAGACCTTCGAAGTATTTGTAGCCTTTGTGAAGAAAATACAAGTGAAGATAGAATCAAAAGTGGCATGCATCAGATCCGATCATGAAATAAAATTTGACAATGCCAAGTTTGATGAATTCTTCAATGAAAATGGCATCACCCACAACTTCTCAGCCCCAAGAACTCCACGGAAAAATGGAGTTGTAGAAAGGAAGAACAGAACCCTTGAAGATATGTCTAGAACAATGTTGATTGATAGTGGGATAGCCAAAAACTTTTGGGCAGAAGCCATCAACACTGTCTGCTACTTGGTGAACAGGTGCATGATCAGGTCTTTCTTGAACAAAACCCCCTATTAGCAGCTAAATGGAAGGAAGCCCAAGCTGACTCACTTAAGAACATCTGGGTGCAAGTGTTATGTTCTCAACAATGGAAAGGATCATCTTGGAAAATTTGATGCCAAGAGTGATGAAGGAATTTTTCTGGGGTATTCTTCTCAAAGTAAAGCCTACAAAGTTTACAATAAGAGGACTCGGTGTGTTGAGGAAAGTGTTCATGTAATCTTTGACGAGTCCTATCCTTCCTGTGAGAAGAGCAAAAAAGGATGATCAAGATGGAGAGCCACTGCTGGTTCCAGGAAAGATTATCGACATGGAAAATGGAAAGACAGATATGATGAGTCAAGCGAAGGAAATAGGTGAAAACAATGCAACTTCTTCCTCTCCAAATGAAGAGGAATCAGGTACTACAATCACAAGCACTGAAGCTGAAGAAAGAATGGTTGATGCAGTTCAAAGTACTCCGTAGGTAGCAGAAAGAAGAATGCAAGTGAACCAGTCAGTATCACCCAGCTCCTCCACTAATGTCACGACCCAAATTCCCAACCTTCGGGATCGTGATGGCGCCTAACACCACACTTTCTAGGCAGGCCAATGTTAGAGTTCGCTCAACCATTTTACATAAGTTATTCATTTAAACATAATAAAGTTATCTAAAGTAAACTAAATCTAATGGATTTTAATGAATGATTCCAAATATATAAAAGAAAAATAAACAATTAATTAAATCGAGCCACAAACTAGTCATATAAATAAATCTAGAACTACCCCAGAGTCTGGTGTCATAATTCACGAACTACTAAAGAATACTACAAATACTGGGCTGAAAGAAATAATGAAATTGTTCTGAATATAATAAAACAACGTTTATGAAAATAGGAGAAGACTCTCGGGATCTGCGAACACCGCCAGATATACCTCATGTCTCCGAATGAATAGATGGCTGCTCTAAAAATCTCTACTGCTGGCTAGTACCTGGATCTACACAAAAGAGTGCAGAGTGTAGTATCAGTACAACCGACCCCATGTACTGAGTAAGTGCCGAGCCTAACCTCGACGAAGCAGTGACGAGGCTACGGCAGGGCTTTAGCAATATAACTATATGAAGAAAGAAAGAAATCTAAACAAATATTTAAATACTAAAATAACAATAAAATAATTCAGCCGCCTTTTTCAGGTCTCTGCTATAACCAATTCTCAAATAATTTCCAAGTTTCCAAACTTTAACTTTAAATAAAAGTAGTGCCAAAAATATGAAGAATAGTAAAATAAACATTTAAGCCTTTCAAATCTTTATTTTCTTTGAAATTCAGTAAAAATATAAATGTTCTCCCTTATTTCTCCTTGTTGCAGCGTGCAACCCGCTCCCACCTGTCCACCCTTATTGCTTCTCCATAAATATATCACCCTTATTACTCATGTTGCGGCGTGCAACCCGATCTCACATGTCCACCCTTATCACT
>ML284475.1:0-12696 GCA_005239495.1 Nicotiana undulata
GAGCCCTTCCGGAGTCTGTAACACACCCCCAGTGAGCGCCGGTACCGAATGAGTGATGCCCGCAAGGCTTATGAAGAGTGCATGTGAGGATGTATGATGGGCAGTGTGACTGTGAGGATGCCTAATGGGCAGAGTGATTGTGAGGATGCCTGATGGGCAGAGTGATTGTGAGGATGCCTGATGGGCAATGGTTACGGTAAATGATTTTGACCCAAGGGGCAGTTTTATGAAAGATTTTACTGAGTTTCCAAACTATGATTTACTTCGTTTTCACACTGGTTTTACTGAGAATTTTACTGAGATATACTGATATTGCACTTGTTTCGAATGATTTCTAAAAACTGATTTCGAACTCATTATTTGATGAATGTCACGTGGTGACTTGGTGTTTTACTGGTTATTGGAATTGTGTACTTGTGCTGTGTGTTTATATTACTCAGACTGTGATTTATTTTCATTACTACTGAGTTGGCGTACTCATAAAGACTCCCTGTGCCTCTGTGCACAGATCCAGGTACGAGCTCGCAGCAGTAGCTGACGCAGGTTCGATAGCAGCAGTCACTGGATTTCGAGGTAGCTGTTCAGCATCCACAGCTTCTCCACTTCCCTTCCTTATTATGTTTTTAGCATTTGACTCAGAGACACATATTATAGTTTTAGAAGAGTTAGATTTATTTCCATAGATGCTCATGACTATTGACTCCAGTTCTTGGGAGGGTGTTTAGGTTAATATGGGAACGCTAATACTTAATTATATTAATTATGATGTGGTTTCTTGCTTATTATTTAATTGTGAACTATTATAATTGAACAAAAGTGCAGTAAGGTGATGGTTGGCTAGCCTAGTTCCACGATAGGCGTCATCACGACCTGTTAGGATTTGGGGTCGTGACACCTCGCCTGGCCAGATGTATCTTTGGACCTGTTGTAGGCTCCCTATAGTTATTTTACTTTATAATTTATTCCATTAGTCCTGGTCTATAATAATTCTTGTAATAACATTTTAGGGTATTAGTAAAATTGGGGAAGGGGATTTTATCTTATACTCGCATAAAAATTGGTAGAATTATAACTGATTTTTATATCCTATCAGCATGATTTCTATAATTAAAACTGATTTTTATATCCTATCGGGCTTAATCGCCTTGCTCATTTCTTTAAGAGTTTTGCTACACTGTGCTAATTACCATTACTAGAAACCACACCTATAGGTCTCGATTAAGCAATTCTGAACATATTCCTGTGATTACCATTGTTAGTTACTGTGTGAATCATGTAGACGTCATGCCTATAGGTTTTAATCTCTTATACCTGCAATCTGTAGGCAACTATGTAGGCTTTAGAAATTGTATTAAGAGAGAAGGATTTTGCACATGAAACTGCCTTTTTATAAATTTAGTATCACATATAGATCCTTCCTATAGGGTTCTGCAACCTTAACTTATTAAAATCTGCAACTGCCAATGTTAATCAGTTTGCATGCATTTGTTGTTTAAGTGCGGCGGCTAACTTGGGCCCTTATTTGATTATACGTGAAAGTCCAAATTATTTTGCATGTCACCTAGTTTTTCTCCTTTGATCAACCTAAGTTAATATCTAGAACCACCCCGAGATAGAGGTCCAAATGCCTCCTGGACCCTAGGCATGGGACGGGTAGTGCACGCATAGGGTACGATTTAGAATCAGTTAGTGCGTTTTAGGTAAATAACTTAGAGATAGTACTCGGGTAGCAGGTGATGATAGTCTGTGCCCGCTGAATAATACGAGTAACAGCCCACCTCGAGGGAGTTACAAAGTATTATTTATGTTGCACGAGGTGATCCTTTAGGCTAAAAAACTTAGGACCCCCCTCCCCCTTTTTTTTAAAATCAGCCATTCTATTTTATTTGGCCAATTTTGTCTCTTCTCCTTTCTTAGACTAATTCATATAATTCGATTTTGGCCAGGACCCACCGTTGCGGACCTCGAGGAGTACCTAACATCTTCTCCTCGAGGTAATTTGAGCCCTCACTCGATCTTTGGTGGTGCAACTGGTTAACCCAGAGTTATCTGCAAATAGGTGCCCTAACGCACCTTTAATCCGTTAGGTGGAGACTCTTTTTTTTTAAAACTCTTCCGTAAAAGAGTTATCACGTGTCAAAACCTAATTTCGCGAGAATAAGGGGTGTGACAGCATGGTGACTCTATTGGGGATATGTATATATATTAGGTTCTTACCATTGCAAACTTGGTCTATATGAATTAGTCTCTTCCGATAAGCGTGCCTTTATTATTTTGCTGTTACCTGAATATCTCGCTCCCATTTTCCCTTTTATATCTACATGCACACCCTCTTCCCTATTTCCCCTTTATATGAACTCATATGCAAGTCTTCGCTTAATTTGGTTACAATGTGCGTTTCCCCTTATTTCCTAATCATGTTCACTTGCTCCAAACTTTTAAATTTGCTATATCATGTCTCTCCCAATCATTTCCCCTTTATTTGCTTTATTACAATTTTTTCACATTACGCGAACTAACTTCTTCCCTGTTTCTCTTTCTTTTATGTCTTTACATTTATTTAATATTGCGTTTACTTCTCTCATCATGAAAAATACTTGACAACGTGTTGTATTATCTTTGCATAAAGCATTATCCACATCATATTTCACTCGTGCATAATTAATAGCGTAGCGACACTTGATGAGTGTCCGCGATCTTCCTAAATCACCCTTTTAAATTTGGAAAGGCTTATTTACGGTAAAACTAGTCGATCAATGATGAAATCGACGGTTTTGTGTCTATATCTCTCAAGTTGTCCGCTTGAGAGTACCGGTCTAGACTCTTCTAGAAACCCCCACTCTGATATTAACTGTGCATGCATCATGCCTAAACCTAGTATAGGTTAGAACGCTAGCCGCGTAATGACTCTCTAAGACAAACCTTGTCCAAAGCCTATCGGGATGTCCCTAATCTCAATGGGCACAAGCATGATATGTGCATTATTTTGAGAAAACATGCCGATATGATAATCATTAATGTTTAAATAGTCAAATCTGGAGGGGCAAAGGTCTAACTTTATCTGTTTTGTAGAAATGAGGCACGAAGACCCTAGGTTTGGCATGGTTCGAAGTATCCCACCTTTGTTGCAAGATTGGTGGGAAAATCTCTCGCCGAGAGACAAAAACCATGTGAAAAGTGTTCTCGGGAATTTACCTTCTCTCCTAGACATTCATCCAAATAATGTACTGATCGAGGCCACTACTATGTTCTGGGATGAAAAGAGTGTTGTTTTCCTTTTCGGTGACATAGAAATGACTCCCCTTCTATAGGAAATAGGATGTTTTGCTTGGCTTCCCTGGAATAACCCTGGTATATTGGTACCGTAAAATCACACTTCTCGAGGTTTTCTGAAAATGATAGGTTTTAGAAGGAATGATGAGTTACTCTACCTAAAGAAGTCTTACATACCCGTCGACTTCCTTTATGAGCGTTATGGGCACATGAACACTATGGGCTGGGTACACTTCTTTAGTAATTTGACTGACGACAAGGTCCATTGGAAGTTCGAGTGGTTCCCTAGTATTGAATTCTTCATCAGGTCAAGAGATGTTCCTCATCTAGTGCTAATCGGATTAAGGGGTATCTATCATTATGTTCCTATCAGAGTCATAAGGTAAGCTAGGAGGAAACAAGTCCTACCACGAGTCTCCAAGATTGTTCATTACAAAGCAGTTTCAAGGTTATGCCATTCCATTCAAGTGCGAGGCACAACACATGTGACATCTAAAAGTTAATTGTGGAAAAGGATACCATCGAGCCAGATCGGTATCATGCCGGCCATGTGTATTTCTACCCATCATGGTTTGTCAATGACATAACAGGTGAAGTCAAGCCAGGGATTGATTTGAGAAATAGAGTCATAGACGACTCTACTGAGGCGCAAGTCAAATATAGGAGGTTGCGCAAAAGGATTTTTGAATCTGAGGCCAGACAATTAGAATAACACAAAGTGGACATGGAAGCAATCAATGAATGGAGAGGAATCACTACTAAATCAACAGAGATGTTGGAGTAATTAGAGCAGGGTCTGATGGAGCTTGAGGGGAAGATGAGGAAAAGGGTCGTGGATTGGCAGAATGTACAGGGCAATGAAGGAGGACATCTAGCAAGGGCGTACCAGCTGTTGGATATGCGCGACCTGGGGAATCTGATCGATGGGGATAAGAAGGCCAAGCTTGGAGAAGGTCCCTCTGGGACCGAGTAGATTAGAATTGATAATTACTTGTTTTCTAGAGTAGTTTTAGAATTCGATTGTAATAAGTCAAATGCCACTAGTAACTCTTTATAATTATTATCTTTTATTATAGATTTTGTATATTTATCATATTGATGAAATGACGCAATTATCGGCATTGAGTTTCTCAAAATTTATATGTCGGTAGGCCTACCTCGG
Organism: Nicotiana undulata; assembly: GCA_005239495.1. Classification (NCBI taxonomy): domain Eukaryota; kingdom Viridiplantae; phylum Streptophyta; class Magnoliopsida; order Solanales; family Solanaceae; genus Nicotiana; species Nicotiana undulata. The sequence goes on from ML284475.1 coordinate 4,436, forward strand.
GCACAATGAGGTCCCCCAAATTAGGACGCGAATTCATAATTCTGCAATACATGTTTAAATACTACAAATATCCTATCAAAACTCCTTACTAACTCGTTTACCTTTTTGCTTTTCTTTGTTTTGATTATTCCCATCCCCTAAGGTTGGTTCGTGCATACTGACATCATCAACATATCATACTAGATCTATAGGTCCTCCACCTTCTACTCCTCCAAGTGACCCTAAAAGCAAGAGAAATGCTAAGATGGATGACATGAGTTGTATCAGGAAAGACAACGCTACACATGCAAAGAATGTTGAGACTTCAAATGGTTGGAGTACTCCGGCACAGAATGATTTGATCCTACGATTGGAGCAGAAGATATCGGAGTTACAAGGGGAACTTGAGCAGGCCCATAACTGGGCAAACCTTTCCCTCACCTTGAATGTCCCAGACATCAACCAACAGAATGCCCAAAACCCAGCTCTTCCTCAAAACATACCAAACCAGCATCCGCAAAATCTTCCTTCACCTCATCAATACGCCACGCCTCCCCAAAATTCTAATCCTCCACCGGTACCAATGCGTCCTCAGCACCAACATCATCTAACCCAGTACCCACAAACTAACACCTACAGTACTCCTCAAAACACACAACAACCTACTCCCGATCCACAGAACTCAACCGATGATCACCACTGCACTGAAATCCCTTGAATCCACTAAAATAACCCCATATACGTAGAAACTCTACCTCACCCTTCACAATAAACCTCATACACACTAGAATCCTTCGAGAAGGACCTGCTCATCAAGAATATGGCAGAAGACATAAGAATATTACAAGTCGAGTCCAAGGCGTCGAAGGGGGTAAAGGAAATGAGGGTCTAAACTATGAAGACTTGTGTATTCAGCCAGGCGTAAAACTTCCAGAGGGTTACAAACCTCCCAACTTTGAAATGTCTGACGAAACAGGTGATCCAAAGGTGCATCTGAAAACGTACTGTGACAAGCTCGTAGGGGTTGGTAAAGACGAAAGAATCCGCATAAAGTTATTCATGAGGAGCCTCACTGGAGACGCCCTATCTTGGTATATCAGCCAAAACCCAAAGAAGTGGGTTAACTGGGTAAGCATGGCGCCAGATATCATGGATCGGTCCAGATTCAATATGGAGAATGCACCAGATTTCTTCTATATCCAGAATCTTAAAAAGAAGCCGACAGAGACTTTTCCCGAGTATGCTACTCGGTGGAGATCAGAAACTGCGAAAGTAAGGCCGACATTAGAAGAAGAGAAAATGAACAAGTTCTTTGTCTGAGCCGAGAATCCACAATATCATGAGAGGTTGGTCATTGAAAATTATTAATTCTCCGACATCATCAAATTGGGAGAAGGAATAGAAAAAGGAATTAAAAGAAGGAAGTATGGGCCGTGATGGTAGCCCAAGGTCCGAAATCTCCTTTTACATACCAAACACCTCCACCCACATATCATAATTAACTTCCCAGATATCCGTAACCCGCCACCGCTTACCATACTTACAATACCTAGCCAGCATATTACCACTCACCGCCAACCCACAAAACTATCATAAACCCATACCAAATTTTGACCATAGATCTCCCAGACAATACACCCCTATTGCTGAACCCATAGATCAGTTGTACGAGAGACCGAAAGCTGCTAGTTATGTCACTCCCATTCTCGTTGTTGCCATGGAAAATTCCTCTTAATGGCTCAATCCAAATAAGACATGTTCCTACCACTCTGGCAGGATCGGTCACACTAATTATGAATGTCGCTCTCTGAGGGATAAGATCCTGACGCTAATTGATACCAAGGTTATACAAGCAAAAGAACCTGCAGCTAACGTTCGCAACAATCCCTCTCGTGTCACAGGGCCGATAGGGTAAATGTGATAGAAACTGCTGAAGAATGGGACCCAGAAGGGTCAATTGGGATTATTTGAGAAGGGGACGATTCTAAGAAACTTGCAGTCACTCACACTCTTATTGTGGTACTGATACAACCACTAGTCGAAGTTGAAGTAGCCGCACCAACTCCTTTCGAAGTTGAAGTAACAACACTTGAAGCTGCACTTGTTCCGTTTGAAGTAGAAGTGACCAAATCATTCACTCTAATGGTAGCACCCGCACGATCCTTTAATTCCAATATTGTACCCTGGGACTACACTGCACAAGCGAGAAGTAAGGGAAACGGGAAAATGGAAGAAACTGGTGCAGCACAGGGGATGACTAGAATTGGTAGAGTTTACACACCTGAGCAGCTAGGGGAGAAAGTAAATAAGCCTCTTCTAAGCAGCATATCATCAAAACTGGACCGGATGATCTTTGGAGAAAAGTGCATGCTAGAGAGTAATCTGTAGTGGACCATCTGAACAAAATCCCTGCTCAGATATCTATTATATCATTATTGCAGAATTCTGAGGCACATAGGAACGCAATGATGAAGGTATTGAATGACTCTCACATTCCCCACAACATTACCAGTGGGGAGATGTCTAACATGGTAGGACAAGTATTGGAAATCCATAAGATCACCTTCCAGGAAGAGGAACTGCCACCAGAAGAGTTAAGTCACAACAGGGCGCTGCATATCACGGTACAATGTGAAGACAAGTTCATTTCCAGGGTTTTTATAGATGGAGGTTCAAGTCTCAACATTTTTCCACTGATGTCTTTGAAGAGATTGGGTAAAGGTTTGCATGAGATACTATCAGGAACTATGAATGTAAAAGCGTTTGATGGATCTCAAACGTCCACGATCTGAGAAACCAACCTTTGCTGACAAATGGGCCTAACTTGGTTTGATATCGAATCCCAAGTACTCAACATATCCGCCTCATACAATTTACTATTGGGAAAACCCTGGATACGCTCTGCTAGGGCTGTAGCATCTACTCTGTATTAGGCTGTGAGGTTCGAATGGAACCATCAGGAGGTGATCATTCATTGGGATGGGAGTAACCCTATTTACATCAATCATAATGTTCCGGTCGTGGAAAATAGAAGGAAGTTGGGTGGAGAGACTTACCATCGCATTGAGCGTGTTAATGAAATTGAGAAGGACAAGTGGTAGAGTAGCAAAATATAGAGCATACTGGCATGGCACGATATGAACCTGGTAAGGGGCTCGGAAAGAATCTCTTGGGAATCAACAAACCAATATAGTTAAAACGTCACGGCACAACCTTTGGACTTGGATATCAGTACACTTGGCATGAGTATCATAATTGGTCGCCACCATGGTGCGGTACTTACTACCCTCTCGAGCAGCCAATACCGTGTTCGAGCCATTCCTTCCATCAGGCTTGATATGATGTGGGGATCTGAAGAAGATGAAGTGACACTTGGTTTGAGGAATCTATTCTTAGAAGATGAAGACATGGATTGAAATGTAATAGTTGAGGAGGAGGAGGAGAAGGAAGTCCTCATCATCCAGACAATGGAGAAGGAAGATGTCCTTAGAAACTGGAAAGCCACACCATCAAGGGCTCATGGAGTCTGGGGGTAGCCTGGCTACTAGTGTCATTTATTTTTGAAAATAGTCCTTTTGAGAATTTTAAAACATTTTCAGTATTTTGTTTTGGAAACATTGTTTGAATCATTAAAATCGCTATTGCTTGACACTTTGATACTTATCAATGGCTTGTTATTTTATTTATTATTATTCTCTATATTTGTTTCTCTCCACAGCATTACTATTTATTATCTTGATGAACCAACGACTATGACATGTAACGAGACAAGGCAACATAAGGATAGTGACTCGAAAGAGATAAAAGAAGAAGATGTAATACCTAAGGAAATTGTCGGAGAAGTTGAGAGTTTTGAGAATAAGACTAAGTCGAACCTGGACAAAACTGAGATAGTCAACTTTGGAGACTCCGAAACAGTCAAAGAAACTCGAATAAGCATTCACCTGTCACCATCAGAAAAAGAAGAGTTCACTTGCTTCCTGAAAGAATATGAAGACATTTTCGCATGGTCGTATGATGATATGACTGGGTTGAGCACATCCATAGTGGCTCATAAGCTACCCACCAATCCGATGTGTCCGCCGGTACAGAAAAAGCACAGAAAGTTCAAGCCAGATATGAGTCTGAAAATCAAAGAGGAAGTCACCAAGCATATCAAAGCTAAGGTTCTTAGAGTGGTTGAATATTCGACTTGGCTGGTCAACATTGTGCATGTTCCGAAGAAGGATGGGAAAGTCAGGGTGGACTATCGGGACCTAAACAAAGAAATTCCCAAAGATGATTTTCCACCACCAAACATACACATACTGATAAACAACTGCGCCAAAAATGAACTCCAATCCTTTGTGGATTGCTTCACGGGTTATCATCAGATCTGGATGGATGAAAAAGATGCCGAGAAAACAACTTTTATTAAACCATGGGGAGTATACTGCTACAAAATGATGTCGTTTGGTCTGAAGAATTCTGGGGCCACTTACATGAGAGCCATGACAACTATTTTCCACGACATGATAAACAAGAAGATAGAAGTATATGTGGATGATGTCATCATCAAATCCAAGAAGGGTTTAGATCATATAGCGTATTTGATAATGTTCTTTGATCGGCTTCGAAGGTATAATCTGAAACTGAATCCCGCAATATGTGCCTTTGGAGTTCCTACCGGAAAGTTGTTAGGATTCATCATTAGCCGCCGAGAAATTGAGCTAGATCCATCAAAGGTCAAGGCTATCCAGGATCTGCCGCCACCAAAAAATAAGAAAGACGTAATGAGTTTCATAGGGCATCTCAATTATATCAGCCGCTTCATAGCACAATCAACTATAATATTTGAGCCGGTTTTCAAAATGCTGAAGAAGGATGCCGCAACCGGTTGGACTGAAGATTGCCAAAAAGCTTTTGACAAAATCAAAGAGTACTTGTCCACACCACTGGTCCTAGTCCTGCCAAAGCCTGATAGACCACTGCTACTCTACCTATCAGTATTATATGGGGATTTCGGTTGTGTCTTGGGACAACATGACGAGACAGGAAGGAAAGAACATGCCATACATTATCTGAGTAAGAAGTTCACACACTACGAAGCACGGTATTATCTGCTGGATCATACTTGTTGTGCTCTGACATGGACAACCCAGAAACTGAGGCACTACTTCTCTGCCTATACCACATATCTCATATCAAGGATGTATCCTTTGAAGTACATCTTCCAGAAGCCCATGCCTACAGTGAAGCTAACAAAATGGCAGATATTGTTGGGTGAATTTGTCATCATTTATGACTCAGAAGGCGGTCAAGGGACATGCGTTAACGGATCATGTTGCGTAAATTCCTGTAGGAGGAGAATACGAACCACTAAAAATGTATTTTCCTGATGAAGAAATGTCATTCGTAGGAGAAGACATCGCCGAAGCCTATGACAGTTGGAGAATGTTCTTCGAAGGAGCTGCAAATTTCAATGTAGTGGGTATTGGAGACTTTTTGGTGTCAGAAACTGGTCTACATTACCTAGTGTTCGCAAAACTCAGATTTTTGTGCACCAATAATATGGTGGAATATGAGTCTTGCTTATTGGGGCTTAATTTAGTCGTGAACATGAATATCCAGGAGTTGTTGGTAATTGGTGATTCAGATTTGCTGGTACATCAGGTGCAAGGAGAATGAGCTACAAAGAATACCAAGATATTACCATATCTATATCATGTACAAGAGATGATGAAGAGGTTCATGTATATAGAGTTTAGACATGTCCCGAGAATCGTGAATGAGTTCGCAGATGCATTGGCCACTTTGTCCTCCATGATACAATATCAAGACAAGAGTTTCATCGATCCCATTCCAGTAATGATCCATCAGCCAGCTTAATATGCTCATGTTTAAGAAGAAACGAATGGAAATCAATGGTTTCACGATATCAAGGAGTACTTGGCAAAAGGAGAATACCCAAAGCATGCAAGTCATACTTAGAAACGCACGCTTCGACGATTGTCCAACCATTTCTTCCAAAGTGGTGGAATGCTGTATACAAGGACTCCATATATAGGGCTATTACGGTGTGTTGATTCCAAGGAAGCTTCCAAAATGCTTATGAATGGTTTAGTTTTGGCAAAGAAGATAGTTAGAGCAAGATATTTCTGGATGGCTATGGAAACATGATGCATCAGGTATGTACATAAATATCATCAGTGCCAGATACACGCAGATATGATACGGGTGCCTCTAAATAAACTTAATGCAACAAGTGCACCTTGGCCTTTTGCCTCCTAGGGAATGGATGCCATTGGACCAATTGAGCACGGCGCTTCAAATGGGCATAGGTTCATTCTAGTGGCCGTAGACTATTTCATAAAATGCATCTTACAATGTTGTAACCAAGAAAGTCATCGCAGATTTTGTCAGGAATCGTATTGTTTGCAGATTCGAGGTGTCAGAGTCCATCCGCCAATCTCAACAGTGACCTAATGAAATCTATGTGCGAGACCTTCTAAATCAAGCACAAGTATTCCACAGCATACCGGCCCTAAATGAATGGAGCCGTGGAGACCGCCAACAAGAACATTAAAAATATATTGAAGAAGATGATAGAAAATCCAAAAAATGGAACGAGAAGTTACCATTTTAATTATTGGGATATCGTACAATAGTCCGCACATCAACCTGGGCAAATCCTTATTTGCTGATCTACGGTATTGAAGCCGTCATCCCCGCCGAGGTAGAAATTCTGTAACGACCCGGTCTGTCGTTACGAGAAACCTGCATTTTAATTGTTGTTATTGACTTATTATAGATTTTTTATTCTGTTATTAATGTTTTAGAGTTGATAGGCTTGAAATCGGAATGGTTAAACCAGAACTCAGGCACTTAGTCCTTAAAAATAGCCTTAAAATGGGAAAAGTCAACTAAGAGTTGACTTATTAGTAAACGACCTCAGAATGCGGATTTTATGGGTTGAATAGCTTCGTTAGATGATTTGGGACTTAGGAGTGTGTTCAGAATAATTTTGTGATGTCCGGTGTAGAATTAGGCTTGAATTGGTGAAAGTTAGTTTTTGGCGATTCCGGTCGGCAGTGGAAAATAGGCTATCAGGGTCGGAATGGAATTCTGACAGTTGGAACAAGTTTGTATTGTCATTTTGGACTTGTCAGCAAAATTTTAGGTTAATCGGAGTTGATTTGGATAGTTTCGGCATCATTGGTGAATTTTAGAAATATCAAAGTTCTTAGGCTTGAATCCGATGCAAATTTGGAGTTTTGATGTTAGTTTTGGTGTTTTGAGAGTGCAAATAAGTTTGAATGATGTTACGGGATATGTTGGTAAGTTTGGTTGGGGTCCCGAGGGGCTCGGGATTGATTTCGGGTGATTAACGGACTCAATTGGACTTAGAACAATTGCTGGTTTTCTGGTGTCAGTGCAGCAGATTTTTACCCTCTGCGATCACATAAAGGGAGTCGCGATCGCATAGAGAATTTTGAGAGGGGTTAGGAATTACTCTCTGCGATCGCATAAGTGTGCCCGCGATCGCAGAGAACGAGCAGGTTAGGAAGTGCGATCGCGTAGAGCGTTTGGGGCGCGTGGGGTCAGGAGGTCAGGAGTGCTGTGCGATCACATGCCTAAGGCTGCGATCGCGGAAGTCAAAATCACTAACACTATGCGATCTCAGGGCTAAGGTTGCGATCGCGGAGAACAAAAGCCTGGGCAGTTAAATAATAAACCCTCCGCGACTTAAACCCCTTTTTACACCATTGTTGTACGAAAAAGAGCTCTTGGGGGCGATTTTGAAGAGGAAAATCCTTGTTCTTCATAGTGATAAGTATTTGATAATTAAAACTTGTTTATAGGTTATTATAGACCATAATCCCAGCCCATAATTCATGAAAAACAGTAGAAAAATAGGATTTTGGGGCATGAGATTATGAGACCTTCAAGGGTCGATTTGAGGGGTCAAACGGACTCCGATTTTGGTGTTCTTTATATGTACGGACTCGTGGGAAGATGAAGAACACTTTTCTGTAAAAATTTCTGAGTTTCGGGACGCGGGCCCGGGGGTCAGGTTTTGCCCGGTTTCGGATTTTTGAGTAAAATTGATATCTTTCGATTGGAAATTGTTCCTTAAGCCCATATTGATGATAAAATTTTGAACTTGGTAGATTTGGAGCCTTTAGAGGTTGATTCGATAGGCAAGCGCATTGCGGGATACTTTTCAGGCTAGTTTTGAGGTAAGTAATGTCTTTAAATCCTGTCCTGAGGGTATGAAACCCCAGACTATGCACCCTTTCACG
>MDKH01076318.1:0-17134 GCA_005239495.1 Nicotiana undulata
TATTTTCAGTTTTACTTTTTTCATCTTTCGGTTTACAGGTTCAAAATTTTACAAGTTCCAAAGGTATTAGTTCGGAGGTTTATGTGTTTCGAAGTTTATGGGTTTAGAAATTATAAAGTTTACGGGTTCGAAATTTTGCGGTTTCGAAAATTTTGCGGTTCAGAAGTTTATGAGATTTGTGGGTTCGGAAGGTTGTTGGTTCGAAAGTTTATGGCTTCATGTTTATTGTATGAAAATTATTTATGAATACTCTTGAGAAAATATTTTGCTTGATTTGCGTACCAAACACCAAAAAATGAATAAAATTACTTCTTGTTTTCCAAGAAAATATTTTCTTGAAAAATACTTTCCACGAAAAATATTTTCCTTTATACCAAACACACCCTAAAAGTAATAAATTTTAAAAGGAAACAACTTATATAGCTAAAACCTACTCGATTGCAAATTTTTGATTATATAAGTTAGTAGATAGTTCAAATATGGAAAATTTTAATCAATAAATTTACAGCTTGTTTGGATGGTCGTTACCCATTGTATTGTATCGTATTGTTACTTAAATACGATGTTTGTTTTGGTTGTTACTTAAATTTTATTATATCTTATCGTTTAATCCATCGTTACGTAACGACGAAATGTGACACTTTATGTAACGACCGATTTGGTGTGGTTGCATCGTTATCTTGTCTTTTTATCTCATCTCACCCTTCACTATATTAAATAATTTTATTTTATCATTTATTCTACCTTTTTATATATTAAATTTATTTCGTATCATACTTTTTATTTATATTATTGCAAAATGTATTCTTCATATTGCTGGTGCATGATATCATGAAACAACGACAAACGATACAATCTACCCAAACATCGTATTCATCAAACGATACGGTACAATACAATACGATACGATACATTATGAAACGATGTGAAACAACCATCCAAACAAGGGCTTAATAGATTTTGTAATCCCAAAATATTAGAAAAATAGTTATCACTATTCCTAGATATTAGATAAATAATTTAATTTATATTCCTAAATATTAGGTTAAACATTAAAAATTAAAAGACTATTTTGTCTCGTGTGAACTATATTTTTGAAGAGTAAAAAGAGACCGATATTTTGCTAAAGGCCTTCGTGCTTTTAATATAGTATAAATATCTCATTGAATTGCTTGATTATATAATTATTATAGGAATAAGAAGGTGCACTTGGCAGCAGTTGCAAGGATGTTGTTGAATTTTGAGTTTATAACACTACGTTTCGGATTATGATAGTTTAATCACTGGACCTTTTTTTAATATCAAATTATCAAGAAGTAGAAAGAATTTACTCTTGATACATTAAACTAAAAGATTTTTTCATTTCAAAGTTCTAAAATTATGAGGTTAAGGAAAAGACATTGATTATTGAAAAATATTAGGTTCACTTATAGCCAGGGGTGGAGCTAGAGAGCGAGTTACGGGTTCGGTCGAATCCAGTAGCTTTGGTTCAAACTCTGTATTTGTTTGATGAAATTCATTAAACAAGTGCAAATTATTACAATTTAGAACCCAAACACTTAAAATGACTAGAATCCCGAAGTCATAAGCTTCAAATTCTGGTTCCGCCTCTGCTTATAGCCCCTGATAAGTCCCTTATTTGTTCTAAAACTTTGGTACAGACAAACAGAAATTTTATTTTAGTGAAAAATAATTGAAAAACATATAGAGTCTATAGAAAGCTATCTTAATTCCTAGCAATATGAAATGAATATTTCTACTAGATTATAGCTGGCATGAAGTAGTTGGAAATTATGAACAAGCTTAATTTGTCAAGGAATTATCACTTTTAATAATACAATTAGGAGTGAGCTGGTGGATAATATGCTTTTCAGGATAAATAGTGTAATTTTGGGAATAATTAATTAAGAGTTTAATATGCTTACTCTGTGTAAGTACTCCTTCATTTGGAAATACTTGCTCAGTGATACTAAGTTACTAACAGTACAATTTCAGATGTGGAAGAAAGATATAGAAGCTAATCAGTAGATTACTTTATTTAACAAATTGATAATAACTCATTTGCACTGAAATGGATAATTAATACAAGTGGGCACTTTGCACACTATTGTTAACTATTTTTTCTTGTCAAACAATAGCATGCATTAATTTGATTAAGCCTTCCTAACAAATTGATTCCTAGTTCGTTTGTGAATTATTTAACATAGATATTTGAAAGTGGTGGATTACGATTATCTAAACAAATTAGACAGTGCATAAACCATAAAATGAGAACTTACTTCAGAACAATGGCTGAAGTTACCAGTCGATAGCAATTGCCACGTTGTGACGGAGCAACCTCCTATACCACAACCTAAAAACTAGGTTGGATTGAAAGAATAAAGAGCGTACAAAATACTAGAAAGAGTATTTTTAATCGTACAGTATAAGGGTACTTATACCTGAAATATTAACTAATAATCCTAATGAGCCTTAAAACACCCCTCATCGGTGGACCCAAATTTCCTACTGAAAGAAACTAAATGTGTACTCATCAAAGGATAATTTCCATATATAAAGCATCTACATTAAGTGCGTTAATCTAAATTAAAAGTGAGAAGAAAAAGTGCAATCCATATGAAAATGGAATACAATATTTAGGGATTTTGGCCATACTAAAGTTTATAAAGACATGGTTAATCATTAATATTTGCAAATACTAAATTTTACTATTAAAAATAATGGTTCACTCACGAACCTTCAACTTTAATTTTTTCCAAAGTGAAAGTCATGATATTTGAGTTCGACTCTGAAATATAAATTTCCACTTCGACTTCGGTGGTTCTTTTTTTCAACTTCAACCACATATTATATTATTCAAATGCCTAGTTGGAAGTTTCAAATTCAAATATATAACTTTGCTTGATACTCCCAGTATACCTATTGGAAGATAGTTAGTTAGTTTAATTAGTTAGTTAATCTAATCAGTTAGGACCAAAGTGTAAATACTAAAACTTAGAGAGGTCACTATTGTTATTCTAGTTCTACTATATATAATAGTTGGTTACAACAGTAATAAAAATCAGTTGGAAAAAATTCCCAAAATACCGTCTTCTTCTTCACGCTTGAAGCTCTCTCTAATGGTTGAATTTTGACATGGTATCAGAGCCATGGAGACTGATTCGTGAAGATTTCGACCGTCATACCAATTTCCTACTCAATTGAATTGAGCAGTACTAATTTCAATAATTTTTTGATCGATCGTGAAGATTGATTGCTGAAGCTTGTGCGTCAATGGAGACAGAAAAAATCGACCATACGCATCATCTTTTTCTTCAACCTTCTGATACACCTGGATTGATTTTGATTCCAATTCAGCTCATAGGTTCAGAGAACTATGGACTTTGGAGTAAATCGATGCGACTTGCTCTCAAGGACAAAAGGAAGCTAGGGTTCGTAACAGGAACGTGTGCTAAGGAATTTGACAATAGGTGCATTAGACTATATTTCCGCCCCTAATGAACCATACTTTATTATGTTTTTAAGGTGAATATTGATAACAAAATGCTCTGATTAGTGTTTCTTGTGCTTTGCAGGATATATGCTATGAGAGGAGATAATTTGGAGCAATTTGGAGTCAATTAAGGGAGTTCAGGGCCAATCGAGAAGAACCTGTGAGGAAAACACAAGAGAAAGGGCTGAAATTGCTGGAACATGGTCCACCGCGACCGCGGTCGACCGCGGTTGGAGCGTGGTGGAGAATTAACTGAAGCAGCATACGAGTAGCCCACCGCGGTCCTGCCGCGACCGCGAACGACAACTGACAGGCCTGAAAAATTGAAGGACTTAAGTGCAAAACACGGGATTAATTTGCCAAAACCCTATTTAAACATTGTAAATACGCCCAAGAGGAGGAGATCATTATTTTTAGGCTCAAGTAGGAGGCAAGACTCATTGTGAGAAGATAAGAAACCATTAGAGTTTTATATTTTCTTCCTTTCATCTTTATTTTGAGCATTATGAATTCTTTTGGGTTTTTATTGTTCTTGAGCATGAGTAGCTAACTTTTCTAATCTAAGGTTTTGGTGGAACCCGTTGGGGATGAACTAATTGTGATATTAATATAGTTTTTTTTGGTTGTTAATCTTTATTTGTTCAACTACGTTCTTGTTGTAGTTGATTGAAGGACCCTCAATTAGCTGTTCCTATTTATTATGTATCTACTTGAGAGAGAGTGCATATTTAGGTAGTTGTTTGAACAACACCACTCCCGGAGTATAGACGAGAGTCGTAACTGAGGGTTTAGAGGTTGGATTAGAGATAACGATACCTCGGGTGCAATCTAAAGTGAACCGTAATGCAATATAGCTAGCGTAAATTGAGAAAGGGCGTCTAGTAAATTATCATAATTACTTGAGAGAGATTTATGATAACTGGAGTGTTCATGATTGATAGAGACAACTAAATCAAAACTATAGAAAATATACAAGAAGGAATTCACCAACGGGGAGAAACCATAACCTTAGACCTTTATTCCAATTGTTTACACCTTATTGTTAGTTAATCTTTAGTTTATTATTTCTGTTCAGCTGTAGTAGTATAAACAACACAAAGTGATATTCACAACTTTTGAGAAATTTGATTATTGAGAATTTAGTACTCTTACAACAACATTTGATACGTTAATTCTCTGTGGGATTCGACTCTAGGCTAAATACTCAGATTATATTTGCAACGCCCGCTTAGTCTTTTATTAGACATAGTTGAGCGTGATCAGAATTGTACAAGGATGCTCTTCTGTAGGAGTGGGAAACTTGTAACGCGATAGTACATTCCTGGATCATGAACTCTGTTACGAAGGAGTTGCTCAATGGGATCATCTATGCGTCAGATGCGCATGCAGTCTGGGAGGACCTCAAGGAGCGCGTTGATAAGGTGAATCGAGTGCGTATTTTTCAATTGCACAGATCAATCTCGAGACTATCACAAGGATCACACTCTGTATCTATGTATTTTACTGAGCTGAAAGAGTTATGGGTTGAGTGTTTTAGTGCCATTTCCAGATTGTGGTTTTCCCAGATCTAAAGAACACATAACTCACTTGCATCAACAAAGGGTGATGCAATTTCTGGATGGGCTAAATGATACTTACGAGCAAGTTCATCGACAAATCCTAATGAAAACTACTGAACCAACTCTCAATCAAGATTATGCACTAATCATTCAAGATGAAATTCAACAATCAATGGGAAGTGTTTCTATGGCTGAGAAAAGAGATCAACAGGTTATGAAAGCTTGGAGAGGACAAGGCTATCGTGGAAAGAAACCATTTTAGCAATGTGAGCATTATCGTATGAAGGGCCACACAAAAGAAAATTGTTTCAAAATCATTGGTTACCCTGAAGACTTCAAGGGAAGGAGAGCTTTTCAACCTAGAGGGACACTTATTGCAGCTAATCATGTAAAGGGATCAGCAAACAATACTTCACAAGCAACAACACAATCTAAGGGAGATTACTTCTTCACAGAAGCTCAGTATCAACAAATTCTGGGACTGCTCAGCAACAAAGACTCACCAAGTGAAGCTCCATCTCAGGAAAATAATGCATGTAAAATTGCTGCACTATCCTCTAATGTGGAAGTTTTGAATGAGATGAGGGATAGTTGGATTGTAGATTCAGGAGCCACACACCACATATCCTCTACATTAGACTTGATGAGTGATGTGAGCAGAATAACTGATACGGGAAGAGAAAAGGTTACAATGCCAAATGGAGGTTGTGCAAAAATAGAGCATATTGGGAGCTCTTTTTTGTCAGCTATTGATAAGCTGAAAAATTTGCTTCATGTACCTGATTTTAAATTCAACCTAATGTCAGTGTCCAAACTAACCGGAGATCTGAGTTATGCTGCCATATTTTTGCCTGAACTGTGTGTGTTTCAAGATCTTTACAATGGCAAGGTGAAGGAGATTGGTAAGGAAGATGAAGTATTATATGTGCTGAGGGGAAAAGGAATCAGACAACTAGCAGCTCATATTGGTATGAAGGTCTCAATTGGAGACACACGGGATCTATGGCACAAAAGGCTAGGCCATGCTTCTATTCCTGTAATGCAGCATGTTTCTTTCTTGCAAAATAAAGTAGATAGTGTATGGAAAGAGCCCTTTTTGCTATGTTTCATGGTAGGGAACCTTCCATAGTCCATCTAAGAGTCTTTGTATGTTTGTGTTATGCAACTAACTTGGTGATAGAGGACAAGTTTGCTGCTAGAGCTAGAAAGGTAGTACACATGGGATATTCAACCACCCAAAAGGATATAGGTTGTATGATTTAACCACTAAATGTTTCTTTGTTAGCAGGGATATATCCTTTAGAGAATCTGAATTTCCATTTAAGGAAATGCAACCACATTCACTCACACAAGACAATCTTGAAGCTAGTTTTTGCAGCCTGATTTGCCAACTTCTGAAGAAATTGTGCTAACACTCAGTCATTCAGAAGACTTTTCCAGAGGTCTAGTCTCACATGAAGAACCAAGAGGATCTACTCATGCTGAACCAGCTATAAATCATCATGATGTAGATGTTGAACCTTCCCCACACATGGAGGAGATATATGAACCAGTAATGAACAATCATGATGCAGATGTACATGATGATCATATCCAGTTAGAAGACATTGTCGCTCCAGATGTTGTTGCTTCAGATGTTGCTGATCCAGATGTTGAATCAAGCTCTAATGTGTTTGATAGACAATCTGTGTCTGGTAGACAATCTCTTAGAGTGAAACACCCTCCTATATGGCAAAAGGATTATATGGTGCAACTTGAAAAGTCATCACAATGCAAATATCCAATAACTAACTTCCTATAATATGAAAACATGTCTTCCAAGTACAAGAGTTATGTGTCAGTATTCTCAGTACTAAAGGAACCTCATACCTTCAAGGAAGCTATCAAAGATGAGAGGTGGATTACTGCTATGCAACGGGAGGTGCAAGCTCTAGAAGACAATAGAACATAGGAAGTAGTAGACCTACCTCCTGGAAAAACTTCTATTGGATCTAAATGGGTTTAAAAAATAAAATATAAAGTTGGTGGGCAAATAGAAAGGTTCAAAGCTCGACTAGTGGCTAAAGGGTATAATCAACAGGAGGAATTAGACTATCATGAGACCTTTTCACTAGTATCAAAGATGGTGATAGTCAGGTCTGTGATAGCTTTGGTAACCTCAAAAGATTGTACGCTATACCAGATGGATGTGTTTAATGCTTTCCTTCAAGGTGATCTATTTGAAAAGGTGTATATGGATTTGCCACAAGGCTTTCAAAGGCAGGGGGAGCAGAAGGTATGCAAATTGTTAAAATCCCTATATGGTCTAAAACAGGCCTCCGCGCAATGGAATCTGAAACTCACAGAAGCCTTACTGAGTGCAGCTTTTATGCACAGTACCTTTGATTACTCTATGTTCACCAAGAAGTTAGGATCAGACATTGTGGTCATTCTAATCTATGTGGATGATCTATTGTTGACTGGGAGCAATAAAGAGTTGATTGATGAAGTTAAGACTGCTCTACACCAGAAATTCAAACTTAAAAACTTGGGAGAATTGAGATATTTTTTGGGCACTGAAGTTTTGAGATCCAAGCATGGGATTTTGCGTAACCAAAGAAAGTACACTTTGGAACTTATTTCTGAGCTAGGATTGAGTGGTGCCAAACCAGCTGTGACACCTCTTGAGATTAATCAGAAACTCACAACAGTCGAATATGATGAAACTGTTGGACCTAAGGAAGCAGACCCCTTGACAGATGTCACTAGCTATCAAAGGTTGATAGGGAAACTTCTCTATCTTACTGTCACGCGGCCTGATATTAGCTATGCAGTGCAGAGCTCTGTTTTAAAAGGCAGAATTGGAACTCGCTCGGAGCTCGCTCCGGGGCGGAACACTCGTAAAACGCCCCTGAACTTATATATGAGGCTTAGTTCCATGAGACTTACGCCTCGTCCATCGGGGCTTACGCCCCGGACAGGCCCAACGCCCAGTGTACTGGGCTCGCCTAATGGAACTTTATGCAATTGTATGTAAATAACCTTGTAAATCCTCAAATTTTCTTAATAAATCATTGACTATTCAAAATTACTTTTTTCTTAGTCATAAATCATCAAGTTGAGAGTATTTTATGTCATAATTAAAATAAAAATTTCTGAATGTTATCAACTAGATTGTTGTGATAGTTAATTTTAAATAAATCTCCATTTAAAAAGTCTTTATTTATTAACTTTTGTTATGTCTTTACTATATAATAGTCCATCATTTTTTTATAATTATTTTTCTAAATATTATTTTTTTCACGTTTAATAGTTACAATACTTATTAATTTAATAGCTCAGTATTAGCTAATAACTACAAATAATTAGTTATCATGGTATTGTATGGTGAATTATGTGTCACTTTATTAACTTATTGAAACTTAAAAATAAATGATGCTAGAGAATCATTTTGAAATTATGAATTATGTTTTTATATAAATTCTCTTTCAAATAGAAAGCATATTAAATAAAAGAAGTATTTTAACAAAAATATCAAATTATAATGTCGAAATTCTTTCAAGATTCATTACTTCTTAAGAGATACATATAAGATTTCGTATTGAATACATTATTTTTGATGTTTAAGTTGTAACGACGTTGCAACTACTTTGCATATTACGATATATGCCATACTTTTCGTATTATTCATAGTTGATAGTTGAATTATAATTTATAAATATTTTAAATAGATTATGTGTTATAATTTTGTGAATTTAATGTAATTTTTATCATTATTTTTTATTTTATACTATCTTAAATTTTTTAAATTAGTAAAATTTAAAATATCCGTGGGACTTACGCCCCATGTCTCAGGGCTTACGCCTCGTCTCGTCAGAGGTAAAACGCCTCGCCTCACGCCCCCGCCTTTTAAAACATTTGTGCAAAGTCTGAGCCAGTCTATGCAACTACCTAAGAAGTCACATATGGATGTTGCTCTTAGGGTCGTGAGGTATCTAAAATCTGCACCAGGCATGGGAGTATTGATGAAGAGAGGAGTTGTAGATACATTAACTGCTTTCTGCGACTCTGACTGGACAGCATGTCCATTGACAATGAGATCTATTAGTGGTTATGCAAGTCAAATTTGGTGGTTCCTTGATATCATGAAAGTCAAAAAAATAATATACTGTGTCAAGAAACAGTGCAGAGGCAGAGTATCGTAGCATGGCATCAGCAGTGTCTGAAATTGTATGGCTATTAGGTCTATTCTCAGAATTGGGAGTTTCCATTGTTCAACCAATCACATTGTTTTGTGATAGTAAGGCAGCAACGCAAATAACTGTCAATCCTATCTTCCACGAGCTCTAAACACATTGAGATCAACTGTCATTTCATTCGAGAGCGCATTAAAGAAGGCTTGCTTACTACTCATTATGTCTCATCTAAGGATCAACATGCTGATCTTCTCACCAAAGGATTACCATCAGGGAAACATCATTTTTCGCTGACCAAGCTGGGTGTATTGAACATTCTCCATCCACCAGCTTGAGGTGGAGTATTGGAAGATAGTTAGTTAGTCAAATTAGTTAGGACCAAATTATAAATGCTAGAACTCAGAGATGTCACTGTTATTATTCTAGTTTTACTGTATAGAATAGTTAGTTACAACAGTAATAAAATCAGTTGGAAGAAATTCCCAACCGTCTTCTCCTTCACGCTCGAAGCTCTCTCTAATGGCTGAATTTTGACAATACCATACAAAGCTGAGTAAGACAATATATATTTCACTGGTATTTTAAGTTAACTAATTATTAAGGTAGTGTTTACACACTAAAGAAAATTACTAGGAGAGATTTAAATAATTCGGTTGCATATATCAATTAATGCAAGTTGAGTCCATATCGAATTTCCCTCTATTTGATGAAAGTTTAATTGGCACTATATATAGTTGAAAATATACAATAGGATTTTCTCATGAGAGAGAAGTCAAGAAATAAAACTGTAATATCTACGATCATTAGCTAATTACTTCACTCAATGTAAAAGCTGGACTTGTTTTAATAAAATGAGATCATAGTTTGGACGACTCAGATGCATTCAGCTGCCTAAAAAAAGGTTATCCACACTTGATGTCTATTCTAAGAGAATATAAAGTAGTTAGATATGGTTAAATTGATTAAGAGTGTATATAAGAGACAAATATTGTGTAGTATGCTATATACATGTTAAGTAAAAAGGACAAATGTCATGTAGTTAGCGGAAAATTTGACAGAAATGCTGAAATTTCATCAGTGGAGTCTGGAAAAGGTAGTATGTATACAAACTTTATCTCTATCAGCTTAATAGGGGTGTTTAAACCGAACCGAAAACCGCACCAAACCGAAAAATCAAACCAAATCGATTAAGATACCCAACTAGGTTTGGTTTGACTTGGTTTGGTATTGAGTAAAAATACTCGAACCAAACCGACATATATATATATATATATATATTTAAGACATTATATTGAATTTTCTTTAAAAAATATAGAAATATTTGGGTTCCTATCATGTGTTAACCTTGAAAGCATACACTAACGAAAAATTATAGTTAGACGACTAAGAAAATAACTATCGTGCAACTAAAAAAATTCTCCCATTAGAATATTTTAATAGATCATATGTTTGTCAATTTTTTAATTTTACTAAACATATATTCAATTATCAAAACTTTATCTATAATTTTAACGAAGTAAGATTGGAATTATATTTATGTAACAAAAAATTTCGAAAATTTGAAAAATCTGATAAAACTGAACCAATTCAAATCGTTATACACCAAACCAATCCGATCCATGTATCCCTTTACAATTTACAAAAGACAGAGATGTTATTTTCGACAGACAGGAAAATTGGAGCAAAGACCCAAAAATTACAACTAACGGGAAAAGAAGAGACAGCGTACGTCAAAGTAAAGGAAAGCAGACAAAAAAAAAAAAAAGAATATCACTAATCACTGAGCATTATTAGCAGTGCTGGTGAATGGGGATGATGTTAGTGACATATTTAGAAATATTATACTAATTAGAATTACAGCTGTAATACTTGGCAACTGTCAATTTATATGAGAAAATTCCTATGTGTGTATTAATTTCTTCAAGTTTACTTGTTGCGCATATATATCTACATATTTTATCAAGAAAATCTTTGGAGTAAAACAAATTATGATAATATCCCTACGATATCATGTATCCACTTTAGGTCATAATATAGTCAAACATTTGAAGCTCTGGGAATTCACTAGTATTTCATGTTTCTCTTTCAAATTCTCTCCTTTTGCTATAGTTATTTCTAGTTTCTCCCTTTACTCGCCCGTATGAAATTTCTTCAATAATTTACGTAAGCGATACCATCAAAGAGTGTGATTGAATGAACGAAATCTTTCTACCACTAATAAGAAGTACTTGAGAAATTCCCGATAGGAAGCATCTTTCCCTTTTTAGTGAATCCCACACCATAGTGTGAATGGTGATTAATCAGACCAGTAAATTTTAAATACCGAATATCTAAACCAAATTGCAAACAGTAAGGATTTGTTTTTTCTCTTGAAGTCATATCATGGTGGGAAGGGAGGTGGGGTCTTGTCATTTCTAGCTACCCCTAGTCACTAAGGCTAAATTAAATTAAAGTGCTGATTTTGCTAATATTCTTGATAATGATTGCTTTAATGATGCTAGCTAGCACAATTATCAAATTTAAGTAAAAAAAAATTATTTAGAAAAAGCTATACATAATGCTAATAGTACAATTAAAGGAAGTAAACAAGAAGGAAGAAAAAGGGAAGCTAAATACTTTCCTAGGACCCATTCATTGTCTCCTTGGTACCCCATGATATGATTTCCATCTTTCTCAGCTGAAATTCTACTCAAACTCTTTCTTCTCTCTCAATATTATTTTCCCTTATCTTAGTATACACAATTAAATCAAAAATCTTCCTGAAATGATAACTTGATCTCTGATTCTTTATCAAGCATATTGATTCGAATAAATAAATAAATTGACAACCTAGGTTGTACAAACTACAACATGCAAGCTATGATGTCAAATGATCATAGAAGAGTCGAAGACGGAGAAGGATCATCATCAAGATCATCAAATACTGTAACCCTAGCACCATCTGATCACCATCGTCAGCTACTACCGCCGCCCCAACTGAGCAGGTATGAGTCTCAAAAACGCCGTGATTGGAATACTTTTGGACAGTACTTGAAAAACCTAAGGCCACCAATTCCTTTATCCCAGTGCAACTATAACCATGTACTAGAATTTCTCCGATACCTAGATCAATTCGGGAAAACTAAGGTGCATTTACATGGTTGCCCTTTTTTCGGGCAACCAGAGCCACCAGGACCCTGTGCTTGTCCTCTCAGACAAGCATGGGGTAGCCTAGATGCACTCATTGGTAGGCTTAGAGCTGCCTATGAAGAAAATGGTGGTTTACCGGAGAATAATCCTTTTGCAAGTGGTTCTATACGTATTTATCTTCGCGAGGTAAGGGATTTTCAAGCTAAAGCAAGAGGAATTTCTTATAAGAAGAAAAAGAAGAAGAGGAAGTTGCAAATTGATGCAAGTACAAATGTTGAGCCAACTGCAACATTTCAGCTGCAATCTTCTTGAATTGTTTTGGCAGTTTTTTGAAGGAACGATCAAAAGGTAATTAAAATATGTTACTATATGTTTTTTTCAATAAGAGGATATTGCTTTGTTCTTTTAAAAATATGAGTCTCAGTTTCTTGATACCATGAAGCATAACTTCATGATGTGAACATGTAAAATATATATATAGTTCCATTCAAATTTTGAATTAAGGAATTTCTCTATGCTACATGGATTAGATCTCTATGTTATTCTGCGTCATTGTATAAGGAAATACCTAGAAACACCAACAACAATCACAAATCCAGTGAAATCTGGGGAGGGTAATGTGTACGCAAACCTCTTACCTCTATTTTATGAAGGCAGAGAAGTTGTTTCCGAAAGACCCTCGGCTCAAGAACAGAGAAAGAAATCCCTAAGAAACATGAATAATATTCATATAATGAGCAATCTTTGGGCTTAAAGTCTAGATTTAGACTAGACGCAACAAGTTTGATGGAATTCACTACATCTAGCTTTGATTTTAAAATATACACCGTGTGCGGAAAAAAATGATACATACTTATAAATAGCAGAATCTACTAACTCTACATTCTGGATTAGTCAATGGCGGTTCAGTATAGGTGAATCCCTAGCTACAATTTAAAACCCTAAACTTCTTTAGTGTTCTGAGAGAAAATCAGATATTTACTACTTCTGTTCCGTTTACGTGAATCTATTTTCTTTTTGGTATGTTCTTAAAAAATTGATCTTTTTTTAAATTTGAAAATAATTTAGCTTAAACTTCCAACTCTACCCTTAACGAGAAGCTTTTATAACCGCACAAATACTCTGGACCCATTTTTAACTTGTTTAGGACAACAAATTCAAAAAATCTTCATTTTTTCTTAACTTCATGCCCAGTCAAACAAGTTTGACATAAATTGACGGAGGGAGTATAATTTATGAGAATTCTCTCTTTCTTCTCTCTCTAGACCCTCAGTAACACTCACAGTGCAATATCAGTTTTTCCCCTTTGTAGGGGTCATGTAGCTAAGATTTGAATGTAATCTTTGGTTGCTTTTGTCTAATCTTGTCTCTTTTCGGATTCTGCACGATCTTGTGCCTGCCATGGATGCCCATTAAGTATAATTAATTAAGGTGATTAATGGTTTGATAATATATACTCCTTCCGATTCACTTTTAGTTGTTCACTTTGGATTTTCACGCCCTTTCAATTTAAGAGGGTTCTTACCACTGGTGGCGAAGTCAGGATCTAATTAAAGCTTATGGTTCGAGATTCTGATTCTTTTAAATTATTGCATTCTAAATCAATAAATTGTATGTCCATTATATATCTTAAGGCAAATACATAATTTGAGCTAAATCTACTGAGTTCACCCTAACATTTAGTAAGCTTAATTTGCCTACTAAATGGCCATAGTACCAATAATTAATTCGATACCTTCAGATTTGGGAAAGTATGAGCTTCTGTTTTGCTCATGCAAAGTAACTAAAAACCACATCCCAACTGCACCTTAATACAAATAGGGGCGGATGTAGAGTATGGCCATCGGGTTCATCTGAATCCACTACTTTTATCGCGGAGCATAATTTTATGGGTAAATTTTTTATAAAAATTACAACAAATGGCAGGTCTGAACCCATAACTTTAAAAATATAACAAGTTCAATACTAAAAACCTTAAAGTTGAACTCACAAAAATTTAAATCTCGGATCCGCCTCTAAATACAAATGTTTCTTAGGGTCGTCTTCTGGCTATTGTGCGACGTACTTTGTTTGTATCATTCTAACAAGATTAACATACCGTGACCATTCTTTTTTCTGTTATAATAAATTAAGCCAACTTGAAATGTAAGAGGTAGGCTGACCCCTACCTGTTTTAATTAAGAAACTAACTTAAATATATTAACAATATTAAAAACAATTATACGATCAAGTCATCCAAAAATATTTACATATAATCTTTCACAAAAAAGTAAGTTCTGTAATCTTATAAATAAAGATGATTACCGGCTACTACAAGTAAATGTAACTTGATATTGTAAAATTTCTTTACGTTATTAGTTAACCTCTTTAATTATATGGAGTAGTAAACTAGTAGAACTAAAAAATTACAAAGCCGTGTATCATAATTCAGGTGAGTTATGTGCTAGATGTAGTAGGTTTTTGAAGTCAAAACCTAAATAATAAGATACTAGAAGACATCTTTTTTGGCATCTTATTTTATGTAACCATTAGTGTTGAATGGAATATCTCGTTAGTAATTTGTATTCGAAAATATATTCAGAAACAGAAACAAAGTAAAATTAATGAACGAATTACCCTCAACGTTGGTGAGGTACTTCAAACCCTAGTGATCAATGAACTCAAAGATCCGTACCAAATCACATTTACTGTTGCAAAAACAATATTAAAAATAATGAAGAAGGAACAAGGAGAAATTAGAATTTTCGTAAGGAAAATCTGTGGGAAAGATCATGTATTTATAGCTAGGGGTGGCAAATGGGCTATTTGGGCTGAGATTGGATGGGTCTAAATGGGCTGCACTAATAATTGGGTCATGTCCAACCCAACCCAAAGTTTAGTTGGGTCAAGATGGACTGGGTCAAGATGGGCTAAACATGGGTCACAGCCCAACCCGCCCAACTTGACCCATATATTTATAATGAATGTTCAATAAGTCTCTTTCAATTTGACCCCTCTAAATAGTCTTCGGACACAATGAATACTAATACAAGATGAAATTTGTTTGAAATTGAATAATGATGAAGCAAAAAGTGTTTTTTTTTCCATTTTTTAGATGCACTACAATTATTTTCATTTAGGGATTTGCCAAATAGTCGTGTACAACAACAATAGCTAATCGTTGTCACTAATTTTTGAACAACACTACTATACAGAATTCTCCAAGTAACATATATATGAGAAAAATGTAATAATATCCTCGTAGAAAATCATCAACTTCAAATTTAAACTATATTTACTATAAACACCAAATCATACGTAGGGTGTTGGTAATTAATACGAGAATATCAGTGAATAGACACCCAAAATGCACCAAAAATTCATCATCAACAGAAAAGTAACAAGCAACAACTTATAGCAGGAATCCTGTAAATTTTGGATAATGAATCACTTCCATCTCTTGAACTTGTGTTTGTCAAACATGACATATTCGAGTAGAGAAAAGACATCTTTATGGTCTTGAGAATAAGTCAATCACGATAAGTCGCCCTCCTTGCTCTACATCCGCAATTCTAAGTAAAGATTGTAGCGGCAATTTTCTCCACTTCTATTGCAATGTCATCCTCTTCAGAATCATCACAAGCTAAAAATAAGATAATAAAAATTGTCAAACCACAAGAAAGTTCATAAAATAAAATACACATGATACTAATTATAATGTACCTTGATGCCCATAACTCCAATCTCTAGAACACAACTTAGCTTCTGCATTCTCCGGTAGAATAGAACTCTGGAATTTGCTAATAACTCGGCCACAAACACTAAAGGCTGACTTGGATGTACCTGTGCTGATAGGTATACTTAACAAGTCACGAGCCATCAATGAAAGTTCAGGATACTTACTCCTATTATCATTCCAAAATGTAAGCACGTCGAAATTTTTATTTCCTTTGCGAACTAATATAGGCTCTTCCAAGTATAAATCCAATTGTGTCTTTTCTAAATTATACTCAGAAGGACTTTCAAACATGTCAAATTCATCCATTTCGTCCATTATTTCATCATAACATCCATGACTACTACTTCCAACAATTCCAACATCGGATATTGGCATGTATTCTTTAAACAACCTATGAAAATTATCCTCAACAATCTTAACTTTTTCATTGCAAGTCAAAGGAACAAGATTTGAGAAGCAAAACTTTATCAATTTTAACTTATATCGAGGATCAAGGGCGACCGCCATTGTCACGACCCAAAACCCGGTTCAGGTCGTGATGGCACCTAACGGCGAGGTTAGGCAAGCCAACATATGAATCCTTAGGTGATACTACCCCAGAACTCGATATTCCAGTTATTTACAATTTATAACAAATATAATGCGGAATATAACAGCGATATGAGGTCAGGTCGTAGATACCAGCTGAACCACAGCTAGGCCAAAAATATACAACCCCGAAAACCCAATCATAACTACAACAAGTGTGTGCCAGGACTAGTGTCACAGTGTCAACGGGCGGCTACATAGATACAGCAACTGAAATATATATATACAAAAATACAAGCCGCAGTCTGGAACAAAAGACTGAGCAAAATGAAACTAGAAGGCTCCAGAGGTGCTGTCAGGATGACGCCAAGAAGACAGCTCACCGTATGGAGCGACACCGCGATCAGTATCTATCAGTAGACGGACGACCAGACGGACCAGCCTGTAGACCTGCACAATCAAGTGCAGAAAAAAAAGAAAAAAAAGTGCAGCATGAGTACATATAAACAAATATGTACCCAGTGAGTATTCC